>CM072824.1:24555710-24698899 GCA_036937905.1 Salvia rosmarinus | reverse complement strand
CGGAAATACGCCGAGGGTCTTTCGCCGTATCGGGGCGTCTACCTTCTTCTCATTACGGTCTTCTTCTGAAGATAGGCGAGGTGGCGTGGTTCCTGCATATTGACAGCGTCCTTGCTTATGCAGCGGATATGATTGAACTCTGTCCCGTGCGATCCGGTAGTCATGGGTTCCTCTATAGGAATGTTGGAAAAATTTTCCTTTCATTACACGAGGATGGTGGCATTATGTTTGGTTAACGATCCGTTCCTAGGATTACGTCCACGTCAAAATCGCCCAGGTATGGCGTGTGAGTTATCTGTCGAGACCTTAAGTGAGCCTTGTCGAGTTCTAGGTTCGATCATATTGAGTTTACTTAGTTCTTATACCTCCTATTGGAGAAGATATTCTCATTATTGTTCAGCGTCTTTAGGATCTAGTCTACAATTTATCTACGCGTGCTTTGATAAAAGAATCAGAGCACCGTATAAAAGATAGGATGTGGTAACAGGTTTGGAGTATTCCATACGCGAGTTTACTGGTTCCTGCGTGCTCACTGTAGGAACTCTCTTTCTTGGTGGGCGTAGGCCACGGCCTGCGATGGTTTTCTTTGTTGTTGATAGGGTTGTTGGTGTTCTTCGGTTCTTTTTGTTGTTGTTATTGCGTTGTGTTCTTGGTTGAATTAGTTGTCGATCTTGATTATTCTGTTTGTCCTTTGTTGTCGTCGTGTAGTATAATGGTTGATATAAGTGGTTAATTGATGAATCTTGGGCGCTTGTTGGATCGGTTGAGCTTGGATAGCCGTTGGTTGGACTTGGTTGGGCGCGTTGGACGACCATTTCTGCCGTTAGGCGTGTCAGGGCGATCCACAGGTGGTATCCGCGCACCCATTGAGCATCCGTCATTTGTGAATCATGCCCCTATACTCTCTATAGCACTGGGGCATGGGGAGCTTCACGAATTTTTGGTTTTCCATGATCACGGGTACCATAGGCGTCCGTTCCCTGCCCGCTGCCGGATAGCACGTTATTTCTGCCATGGCCTCACGTCGGCTTTGGCGTGTTGACGGCCTTGTCCTTGGTGGGGTCCTTCCGCACTTTCTCGTCCCGACCGGTGATTCGGGATGCTGCGGAACAATCTCTTGACGCCATGCCCTCGATGTCCATGCCGGACGAGGCTCGCGGTAAGTTAGATTCCGTGACCGCCAACGTACCACTGATCTCATGGCGGGTCCACGAAACTTTTCGGTCCTCTTTTACCGTCGGTGTCGACCAAGCTGCGGTTACGCGACATCTCACAAATCTGCAGTGTGTCTGTGACCGTGGTCTTCCTGGCGCCAAGTTGTAAAACTACGTGCTCCTTATATACAGTAACTCTTGGAATGTGCTTCTCGTACACTTCTCTTGAATTCCTCCGGAGAAATCTTCGATTCTTCCTATTAGAGTTTATCCTCCTTCACGCTAAAGTCGGTCTGTCATCTGGAAACAGCCTAATAGCGTTCTGAGATGTCTGGTGGAGGGGTGAGAGTGTCGGCAGGCCTTGAATCCGTTCGGCGTCCGCAGGATTCCCGTCCGTTGAAGGTGGTGGATTTTGCACGAGGAATAGTCCTCAATCCGCCCGTGGTGGTGGTGGTGGTGTGGCTTCTCTTTCGGTGTTATCACACGATTTCTCCTTCTCGTGACATCCAATCCTTCATAAACACCTGCGAAATTAGATCCGTCTTATACCACCCTTGGGATTAATGTATCCATATATATCAACTTTGTATTTATATAAGTAGCAAAATTTTAACATAACATGAACACCACATAACACAATATTAAAACAAAGGCTCTCGAAGAGCTATCATCATATCCATCAATTGCCTCTGAGGGACTTTCGATAGCGTTTTAGCTTTACAAAATACAGGTGCAGTGTGATGCCCAAAACAAATATCGGCATCACTGTACTTACCCGTCACGATACACAAATCAACAGCCTATGGGCATAAAAGGGGTTCATGTCGAGCGACTCATCGTTTCGCATGCATCGAAAGATATACAAAGTATATAGACAAGAACAATCTAGTCTAAGAACTAGATCTATAGTCGGGGGTGTAGATCGGGCTCCATGTCGAGTCGGGAATGGGCATGGAGCTATCCACTCCCTACTCTGTCATCAGCTGATAGATCTCCCTGGGGTCTTATAAAGGTCTTCTCGGGATCTCTGGATCCTCAATTACCGGTCGGGGTCGGTAGCGGGCTCTGGATCCGATGACCACAGCATCTTCCATAGCTGGGTCTCAGCGGATCTCGCCATGACCTCCCGGCAGTGTGGCGTGGGTGGGGCGGCGGCGGGCAGTATCGCTCTCACGTTGCCTCGGCTGGCCGCGTGGGTCTCGTCTCCACCAATTGTGGTATCGAGTGCTGCGGTGGTGGCGGCGGCTTGGACAGGGAAGCAGGGGAGGTGGATACTGGCATGGCATGATCGGCGGCGGCACAGAGGCGATGTGAGGAAGGAACACTAGTGGTGGGGGCCGGAAGGTGGTATCGGGGATGGGAAGGTCCGCCTCGAACATGTCCCTACCACTTGGGAGGCGAGAACACGGGTCCGTCGTGCTGAGCGGGGCACCTGCGATGGAGCCACTCGGAATCTCTTGGCATGAGTGTATTCCGTGCGGGGAGATCGACCCCGTGGTGCGACTCCTTGCAGTGAATCATGGCTCAGTGGCTAGCAAAGCGGGCGGTCGCCTCCGCTCAAAAGCTCTCTCGTCGGTAAATGTAGTCGCCGATATCTCTCGGGCGTAGCCACGGTCGAGATGGCAGATCTCATGATCGCGTAGTACACCGTCATAGTGCGATGTACCGGGCATGTGCGGCGGCAGGTGGCGTGTGAAGTGTGCGAGGCTTCGTCGAGGTGGTCTGCGTGGCACATCGGTGGGAAGCGATTGGCGTATCACCTCCTGGGTGGCCCTAGAGGGACGGAGGGCGTCTAGTCGTGAACACGGTCAGAGCCATCGAAAGGAAAGTTCCTCTGATCGGACATGGTAAACATAGCGATTGTAGTACAGGAAGAGTGTACAATAAACATCATATCTGAAGGTTATAGCAATCACATTTCTGACCTACCTACCCAAATCCTTATGGTATTATTTTCTTGGTTTGGTCTCGGAAGGCGGTATGGTTTCTTAAGGTAGGGTAGATCGAGGTCTAGCCATCGGGAAAGGCAAGGAGGTCGCCTTCTTTTGATTAGTTTCTTATTACTACTCACATTATCGCATGCATCCTTCTGCTTCTCATTATGCACTTACAAATCATCATTTTTTTATACCTTCATAGCGTTATACTTTTATTCATTTCATTATTGTTACGATAGAGGCAACACGCATGGCGTTGAATTTCTTCGCGCGGTTAGGACTCATAATAGTACGAACTTCCGGTTAGCGGTTGCTTGTCGCCGTAACTCATCAGTGTTCTCATCCTCGAATCCGTTAGGATTGTGATTCTTAATTTCTATGTTCTCGTCCTTTCTTAGTATTTTGTTATTGAGTACTTATGTTCTCAGTACTAGGTTTGGCTAAAGGGATCATCGTCTTAGAGTCCATGTTCTCATGGAAAACATACTCATTTACATCATGCTTCGTATAGCGATAAACACAAATAGCGACACGTTGTGCGATAATCAAGTATTCTCATTTCTCATTTACAGCTCAAAAGCTTGACTTTCTTCAAACTAATGACCAATCAATTGAACGACTTTTCAATTTCAAAGTTTCCATTTTCCAAAATTTTCAATTTCCCACAAAGCGATATTGAAACTCGATTCACATTTCATATATTTCCATCATTTCAAAACAACATTTGGTGAAATAGTTACCATCTTCCTCGTTGAAGCGGGCGGCGATGGAATGCGGTCGCGATGTGATCAACATAAACAATTTCTAGACTCAACTTCTAACATGATTAGAAAAGGGTTTCTAGGGTTCGAGCGTAATAATTGCTCGATACCACTTTATGCGACCGACTTCTCAAGGAGAATGCGGATCATACGGATCGTCCTTGGTATGAATGCAGCGGATATATACATCACTAATCAATGGTATCAACCAATAAACTACTTATAAACACATGGACAAAAGGGATAAGTTGTTTGATATCACTCAGTCGCGGAAGGACTTGTCAAAGGTTCAATATTGAATACTTGATCGGTGTAATTCGAGGAGCAGTGCGACCTCAAGTTCATCGATATAAAAGCGTTATAATCAAAAGATACCAACAAAATCGAGTTAGGCGACAAATAGCGTGTGGACATGTATATGCGATACATGCCCAAGGTTATAAATCCTTTCTAATACAACAAAATAAGCGCACTCTGCACTTGCGCCCGTCTCCGATCTTGCTCAACCTGCATCAAAAATGAGATGCGGGGCTAAGTACAAGCATTCTGGTGGACTCAGTGCAACGTTTTCTTTGTCAAGGTTATGCTACAATAGCGCATGGGATTTTAGTTAAAGACTAGCTATTCAACATTTATCTTTTCTTAAAAGTTCTGACTATTTCATTCATGTTTGCTATCGATCATTCATTCATTCACAGCCTTATGGGTGGCCACCTACACATGTCGCCGTGACCGATCGGTAGTAACCTTAACACATCACCGTGTACACATTCGAGTTAGTTCTCAACTAAGTCGGATCCGATCGTTACCGCACTTATGGACCAACACATTCACGTACCAATCTCGAGATAGGATAACAACAAAACATAAACATTTGGCGTATATAACATTCTGTGATAATATTTCATAAAGATTTGTAAATCATGCTTTGAGTAACATTTTGTTTGAAAGCCAGCCTCGAAATTGTCCTTAGAGTATCGCTAGCGATCTGTCGTTTTCGTCTCGTCACTGGACCTTATCAGGTAAATATAATTTAGTATGTATTCGCTTCTTTAGGAAGTATTGCGATATTTAACGTACTCGATATCACTAAGATCTTGGGTTTTAGGTTTTCATAATCGATAATGCTCATTAACAACTATATATGGTATGGATTAGTCTCGCCATAGTGATGAAGACTGTCGTTGCATTCTTCTCGCGATCGATGTTTCTTGCCGTCGTTTATACATTTATGAATCTAAGTTCATAACTAATATTAATCGTTTGTTAATGCGTGATCACGAATTTGAGTTCGATAACTTTCTTCGTTATCATCATTTCCTCGTCGCTTTCTGCCTCGCGTCCCATGGAAACTCATCACAAACAATAAATATTTCTCATAATTGATCTTAAATCTACAAAGCGTTTCGAGTTAAAGTTACTTAATACCTCAGCGTCCACTGGCATAGTCGGTATCATTAATTAATTAATTAATTAATTAATTAATTCTTTAATTTAATTAATTAAATCCACAATTAAAGTTAACTAAATGGATTAATTTAAAGTCGATAACATTTGATTAATCAATCAAATTACTTTAATTAGTTGATATTTAGATAATTATCTAATTAACTAAAATAAATCCCCAAAATTAATTATTAGAATTAAATCTCTATTTAATGTCTGAATTAATTCAATCCTTAATTAAATTTATTGGATTCTAGAAGTAATTAATTGAAGTCCATTATCCGTTTATATACTTAGCCCATTATTTAAAAATAAGTCTAAGCCCGTTTTCAATTTAATTAAAGAGTCCGTCCATTTAATTAAATTCCCTCAATTAATTAAAAGCTATATCAATATTATTTTAATTGATCAACTTAACATGACTTAATTGGTGAAGTCTATTTAAATTAATTAATTAAGGCCCGTTGCTCTTAATTAATTAAAGTCCTCAAACTAATTAATTAAGCTTAAGTAGCAAGTAATTAATTGAAGTCTAGCTCAATTAATTATTAAGGTCCGTCTAAATCAATCAATTAAGCTTAAGTAGCTTAATTAATTAATATCTAATTATAATTAATTAGTGCTTATCGACTTTATTTAATTAAAGTTTATCTAATTAATTCCTTAAGTCCCAGTTTAATTAATTGAAATGACTTAAATTAATTAAAGCTCAATCTTATTTATAACTTAAGTCGACACTTAAATCATATGAGTCAATCTGATTAATTAGGGAGGCCCGTATCTTTGAAGCCCGTCGCAATAAATAGGTCAACCAATTAATAAATTCACCCGATATTACCCATTTAGTGAACCTCCTTATTTCGGCCCAATTAAATAGATAACTTTGTGACTAATTAAATAATTTCCGACCCATCTAATTAAATTAATTGCAAAAGCCCGACATCGTTTTAATTAATTGGCCAGCGCTTTTGCAATGACACTGAAAGAACTAACCTCTATCGCTTTCACTAGCTAGCCATGCAGTTCTGGCCTCCTGCTCTACCTTTGAACACACACTCACGGCGCTGCACGCCTATGTCTTCTTAATCATTGCCTTCTTCCGGCCCGGCCAGAGTCGGCGTCCATGAGCAGCGTCGCCCGCCGTCGACCTCGATCTCCTCCATCGGCTCTGCTGCTCGGTGCACACTCTATCCCGTTCGGATCCTCTTACACAGAAAGATTCATGCCGCCTCGCCCATACCGTTCGGTAGTATATTCAACGCGTCGGTCCACCGCCATGGCCAGCATTGCCACGGTCGCGCCGCCGCCGTCGCTCGCTCATTTTCTCGTGCCTCCCTCGCGTTCTCTCTCTTGCGTAGCGCCACATCAACCGTCGATGCCCGCCATGCTACGATTGCGTTGCGACCACCTCGAAGGCGTCGCGGTACGTCCTCTTCGCGGACAGCAACAAGTCTTCAACCGTTCCTCTGTCTTGACGTGAAGAGCGAGAGGAAAGCGGCGGCGGCATTCATGGAATAGGCATAGGCGTTCATTCATTTTTTGAGTTTCGATTGGTTTATTCTTGTTCTTCATTTACACATTGAGTATGCATATGTAAATTCTTTAAGCGTACTAATACATAAGAAATGTATACTGACGAAGTTTGAGGCTTACTGATGAAGTTCTTTTTTAATGTGGTCTGTTTTTGGTTTGTGTATACCTTCCCCGCTTTGTTGTTCTTGTTCGCGATTTGTTGTGATGGTTGAGAGTGTGAAGGAGTGAAAGAATGAAAGAGGGCTGTGAAATAGGAATCTGATGTTGTGTTTGAAGGTGGATGGCGTATAAGGATGAGGGCTGGTTTGATAAAGGAACAGTGTTGTTCTGATATCTCTGCGAGAGATGGTTTGTTGGTTTCTTGAAATTCCATTTGTCACATGTTGCGGTCTTGATCCTTGGCGAGAGGAATAGGGGTAGGGATGAGATTACGGTTTCTTTGGAATAGGGGTACAAGTTAGAAATGTAAAATAGGGTCAACTTTCCATTTCGGTAGATGTAGATATCGGGAATAATTATGATTATGACATTTCACTTGTTTTGTTCGAGCGAGAATCGATGGTGCGTCACACCGTTAAGTATCGATTTAGCGAATCCGATCATATTACGTTTTAGTTTGATTATCAACAATAAATTTTCTCATTTATTTAATTATAAAAAGAAAGATTTAATAACAATTCGGGTTAAATTCTTTGCTAATACGATTTTATTTTATGGGGTATTACAATTACAACCTATGAAAAGACCTTTTTTATCTAATTTGAGCATTTGATGTGGTGGAGATATTAGAGAAATGGCAAGCTTATGGTAAGATTTTGCATTGCATTGATCTTTGAGTGTATACGTCCTTAATTTTCTTATGAGTTTGAGTGTACACTATATTATGCACATGCCTTTGTGAGGTTGAATGGAATGAGATTTTGCTTTCAATAGTTGTACATTGTTGAGTTGGTGATGTCGTCATATGCGCTAATGATTTGAACTTTGAAAGATTTATGAGGCTTGTTATGGCTATCACATTTCTTGGCCTTCGTTGATCTTCGTTGTGTCTTTCTTTATGTTTTGTTTTGTTTGAGGACAAACAATGCTTGAGTTTGGGGTTTGATAAGCGTGTTTTTACCGTTTATTGATGATATATTAAGATGGATATAGATCTATTAAATGCGTTTATATGGTCGATCTTAATGCTTTTAGTTATTTTGGAAGATCTTGCTCTTGGATTCCTCTTTGGTGTTTTGTAGGCTGTAAGATGATAATCAAAGCATGAAGCGAAGCATGAACCAAAGGCGGAAGAATCGGGGAGCTAGCGAGCACCCTAATGGCTGCTAGCGGCGCGGCGCTGTGGAATCGTTACGCCGAGAAACTAGCGACCAACCCGCGACCACGAGGCGGTCGCTAAAGCAACGCGCGACCGCGAGCCTGCCAGTCTGAAAAAGCACGCGATTTCTAGCGATCGAGCTAGCGACCCTGACTTGGCGTGAGGCGGTCGAAGCGGCGTGAACCTGGCGCGATCTCGCCGAAGACGCATTGCCCGAGCTCGCAGCCGAGCTAGCGACCGTGAGCTCGGCTGCGGCGGTGGTGAGGCGCGAAGTGGGTTTCGCCGCCTATATATACCCCTAGGCATTGCTCTCGCGCCTCCAACTCTTTCGGCCACGATTTTCATCAGTTTTTATTAGTTTTTCACTCTACTATTCTATTGGATTCATCTAGACATTAGATTTCCATTGTTCTACAATTGTTCTACGCATTGTTATCACTTTGGAACGATTTCGTCCGAACGAATTTTGTATTTTCCCGTTTTCCGCTTAGGTTGGGATACGAACCCAACAATTGTTCTTGAGACACCGCTTTACTAGTTTATTTATATAATTTCTATTTTATGTTTAATTCATATTTTATTTCAATTATTATATGCAGCTAAATTTATTGTTCTAATCACAGGGTTTGTTTGTATGATTCTCTCCTAAGTGTCGTGATTCACACTATTACTATTTACCTTCCGGGCATTGATTTGTGATTCTTGGTGCTTAATAATATGTGTTAATTTACGATCAATCTTGATGCATATCTAGTTGCCGATTAAATATATGATTTTAATTGTCGATCGATTTTGAATACTGTCTGAATAAGTTTTAGTCATAAGCGAGATAGGAACATTCGTAGGAAGCATATTCTTTGTGATCTTTTGGGTTGCTAATTTTTACCTTGAGGCGTATGATGTGGGGAAAATTAGTAATCTCTATACAATTAATAAATGGCGAAATTGTTGGTTACATATGTGATCTTCCATCTTATCGGATTAAAATTGGTTAATAGGAAGCGGGATAAACATACTTTGTGGGTAGGATTAATACATCCCTAGGGTTAGTCTTTCAGTCTTATTATCTCTTTGAGTATTTGTTTATTTATCTTTATTTGCTTTAGTTGATCTTGACTTTGAATTTAATATTTGAAGTCCCAAAACCTTTCGAAAACCAAATCATTGCTTGGATAATGATGAAGGATTCTTGAGGTTAGATTATGTATTTTCACGTTACAATCCACATGGATCGATACTCGACTATCTATCTACTTGCATGTTTTGTGTTAGAAAAAGTAGCGATCACCTCTCTGGATCCCCTTTCGGAACCTCTTACGGATCTTCCTGCAGGTCTTGCTCCTCGACCTCAAGTGTAGGAGCCATGCGCTCTAAGACTCTAATGACCTGGCGTCTTCCATAGCGGCCGGGTCTCGGTGATCTCGGTCATGATCTCCTTGAAAGCAGCGGTGGAAATGGAGCAGCAACAAGGCAGGCTGGCTCTCTCTCACGGTGCCTACAGCTGGGTCACATGGATCGTCAATCTCCACGGTGTCATGAGTGCGGTCAATCTGAGGGATGGCGGCGGTTGAGCTAGGGGCGCCGGTGAGTAGAGGCGGATCTTGACATAGAATGATTGGTGGTGATGGTGCAGGCTGTTAATGTGGGGCTCGAATCCTACTAGAGGTAGGGCGAGAAAAAGTGAGATATCGAGGATAGGAAGATCTAGCCTCGAACATGTTCACCTTGACGGCCGAGCGAGAATCTGGTCCATTAGATGCCAAAGCGAGACACATCCGGTTGAAGCCACTCGGGAATCTCATTCGCCGGTGTATTCCGTTCGGGAGATCGGTCCATATGGTGTAGTTAGTATACCATGAATATGTAGCTCGAGTTCTTGACAAAATGAGGTAAGTCCGCCTTAAGATCGAAGCTCTCGGCGTCGATAGATATAATCTGTCGATATCTCACGAGCATATCCACCGCAAGTCGGATGGCGGTCTCGTGATTGGTCGAAAACACCGTCATAATGTGGCGTACCACGGTATGTGCAGCAGCCCAATGGCGTAAAAATGGGCGAAACTCGTCGATGTAAATACTACTCGGTACGTACGGAAGGAGCGATAGGGCGTACCACCTCCTCGGGTGTGACTCTAGAAGATAAAGGGAGCTGGTTGTAAAAGCCATACGAACCATCTTATATTCCTAAGTTCTTATGAAAATACTTTCATGGTTTGGTCTCGGGAAGAGGCGCATGGTTCCTTAGGATAGAATAAGCGTTTGATGTCTAGCCTTGGGTAAAGGCTAAGTGGTCACCCCTATCTTATTGGGTTCTTGATTCCTTATTTCTATTCGCATCATAACATTCGATCATAATCGTTCCTATAGTGTACTTACAATTTGATCTTTCTTTTTATACTTTCTTAACGTTATACTTTGATTCTTTTCATTATTGCCATGATAGAGGCAACACGTATGGTGTTCGAAATTCCTCGCGTAGAGAGGTTGGAGCTCATAATAGTGCAAACCTCTAGTTAAGCAATCGCTTCCTCATCGTAGACTCGTCGCGTTCTACTCCTCAAATCCGTTCGATTGAGATTCTTAAAATTTCTATGTTCTCGTTCCTCCTTAGTATTGCGTTCAATTGGGGATAGCTTATGTTCTCATACTAAGTTCGGCGCAAAGAGATCATGCGTCTTAAGAGTCTATGTTTTCATAGGAAAACATACTCAAAATTGATCGCTCCTTTTCACACGCAAAGGGTGTAAATATAGGGTAGGCGATATCGTATCCACAGATTGTATCACGAAAACATAGAAGCTAGCTCAGCGATTATTCATCATTATTCAAGCACGGATAAAGGGTGAGAGGTTTTAGGGCTTGAATTTAATCCAAAGCAAAGGTAGCGAACAAGAATATAAATAAAGCGATAAAAATACGAAGATAACTATGAAGGAAGACTAACCTAGGGATGCACAATCCTATCCTAGCGATGTTTATCACTTGTACTAACGTTTTAATCGAACAAGATGGAAGATCACATATATAACCAACAACTTCAATTCGACAATTGCGGCGATTGATTACTAATTCTCCCTATTACGATTCGTCTAGAGGAAAATAAGCAACTCCAATGGATCACTAAGAATATGCTTCCCTCGAATGTCTATCTCGATTCGACTCGAGGCTCGTTCGTATCATGCATTCGATAACGATTGACAATTAATACGATTCGTCGTTAACCGACAACTAGATATGCATCAAGATTGATTAGAAATCAACACATATAAATAAGCACAATCGAATCATGAATCAATGCGGAAGGTAAATAGCGATAGCGAGAATCACAACATATAGGATCGGACCATACAAACCACAGGATTAGAATAGAAAACTAGCGGACATAATAAGCGTAATGAAATACGATTTAACCATAAAAGCAGAAATTAAATATATAAAACCCGTAGGAAGCGTCGGATGAACAATGGTTGGTCTTGAATCAATCACTGGCGAGCGAGCGGAAAATAAAGGAAAGCGATCGGACAAAGCGTTCCGATCGATATGAAACTATAAACTAAACTAGAATAGCGTAAAACAATACTAGAATTAAACTAGCGAAGACTAAAGCTAAAGAATGGAAAAGCGAGGAAAACTCAAGTAAAATAGAGTGCAGGCGTGATTGGAGGCTCACAGGGGCGCGGTGTTGCCGTATATATGCACACCCCAGCCTAATTTTCTCTTACCTTGCGCCGTCTCGCGACCACCATAGCGGTCGCTAGGTGTGGTCGCGAGGTAATCTCAGCGTGCCTTCTCGCCAGCGATGCCTCTTGCGCTCGCTTGTGTGCCAGCGACGACTAGCGATCGCTAGCCATTCTCAAGTGGTCGCGATCGTCGATGGCTTTCTCGCTGAAGCTTAAGCTTCATGGTGCGTTCTCGCGGTCGCGGTCTTCAGGTTCTCGCGTGTTTCCTAGCGGCCGACCTAGCGACCGCTAGGCTGGTCGCTAGAAACACGCCCGATTATGTTTTGGCTCGTGCGTCGTTCCTTGCTTCGATTTTCAACATATAGACCTACCTGACACCAAAAGAACACCCAGCGTTGTCTTCTAAAAATAGATAAAACATTAGGAATCGTCGTGGCGCACATTAAGCGAGCTAAACTCGTCTTCAAATATCAACTATAAGCGTGTAAAATGCGCGTTTATCAAACACCCAAACTTAAAGCATTGTTTGTCCTCAAACAAAAGCGAACAGAAAGACAAGCGAAAGATCAGCGAGCATAGCAAAGGATAACCATTCTAGGCCTCCGAAACATATCAGCGCTCAAAACATTAGTGCACATGGCGGCGTTAGTCCACTCAACACAAACAACAATTTACGGCAAAACTCATTTATTTCAACCCTCACAAAGGCATGTGTGTAAAATATATATAGGATACACTCAACTCATAAAGAAATTAAGGGCGTGTATACACTCGAAGATCAATGCAATGCAACATCTTACCATAGGCTTGTCGTTTCTCTAATATCTCCACGCGTCATTGTGTTGAATAAGGATCAAAAGGTCTTTTCATAGGTTGTAATGTAGGCACATTGGTTAAGGTAGGATAATAATATATGGCTAAGTGACTCAAAAATATTCCAAGCACCCCCATTTATACTTTTCGACACATATGGACTTTGTCCATTTTCTCTTCTCTCCCAACGTGCTAAATCAACGTTTTTAATGCCACAGAAGGTACCTATACTTTGATTGAAGACCCTTTATGCTCAACACTCATAGTGAACTTATCATTTTTCTTTTTTCTTTTCTTTTCTTTTCTAGAGCTTATAGGGTTTAATTTTCACGAACAAGGTACTATTCTTCACCACAGATGTATTTTTCTAAAATAAACTTTTCTCGTCATAACTACATCAAAACTTCAACCCTTTTGATTCCCATATCCATCCTCACCTCCTATCATCGGTTAATCGAAGAAAAAGTCTAATAAAGGCTCGAAAGAAGCGACAAATGGTATATATCATCGGGTTAGTGTTTGGGTGAAAAGTGGTTAACAATGATGGCCTTTATCCTTTCCAAATTGAAGCATATTGCGGTCTCGACACAGAAACACGGCAAGTTCTAGAAGATAATCACATGCGATATCACACAATTAAAAGCGTATCAATATGTTTATCTGATGACTCAAGTCTCACGGGTTAAGCAAAATGGTGAAAAACAACAAGTCTAAGCCATCTCCGTCATTCATCGTCATTTTCTAACATATCATGTGCCTTATCATTAAATTCACAAAAATTTCTATCGTCATTGGCCATGGATTAACACACTTCACTTAACTCGTTGATCGTGAACAAGCGAAAACAAAAAGCGAAACACGACAACAAGCAACACAAAGCGAAAACAAAACAAAACACGAAAACAAAACAAAAAAGCGTTGGGTTACCTCCCAATAGGTGCTTTATTTAAAGTCTTTAGCTAGACCATCACTAACCTCGTCGATCTGGCGTTTTGGTAGCAATACATCTTTCTGATTTGTGGAACTTGTGGAACCTCCTAAATTCGCATTCGGATGACCACCCTTGTTATGGAAGTAGCCCCTAAACTTGAATGAAACACTCGGGTTCCATGCAGAGTCCACTTCTTCCTTCATGAGTTTCTCAATAGGTCAGTACCCTCTAAATGCGGGGCGTGGCGGCGATGGTCGTGATCGAGCAACAATCTTCCGGCTTTCCAACGTCGGGTTGCTTGATGGCGTCGTATATGGAAATTTGAGCTCCCGTCGTTAACCGAAGCGTGAGGTTTCTTCACTGCACATCAATCAGCGCCGCGACCGGTTGCTAGAAAAGGTCTACCAAGGATTAGCGGTTGTTGTTTGAATTCGGAATATCAAGAATAACAAAGTCGGCGGGAAAAACAAAATCCGAATCCTTACCAACACGTCTTGACGATACCTTTTGGATATGTGGTGATCGGTCGGCCATCATCGATGAAATCTTAAATCGGCTTCATTTTTCCTAGGTGTAGCGGTTGAAAGCGTTCAACGGCATCGGTTATGCTTTCGCCCAAAGTCGCATAAAACATTTGGGAAAATCGCTCGGCGATCTCGCACTCTAACGTGAAGCTGGGGATCATACGCTTGAAAGGGCTTCTTTTGCAAGGCGGCCTTTGCACTCTTGGATGAAATTTTCTCAAATTTCCCAGTTTCTTCTTGCTTGCAAGCGTCTTTAAAATTTCATGTAGCCGGCATGTTTATGGCGCTTCAAAGAGAGGCAAATTTATCTCAACTTTACGGAATACCTCTTTGAAGCAGGCAAATTCCTCGTCATATTTCGACTTGACAAGTCGACTCGGAAACAGGACCGGAGGAATATGCGTGCGAGATTAGCCTGCAGGGGTGCCTCGCGGTCGACCTCGCGACCATTTGGGATGGTCGCGAGGAGTCTGCGGTCGCTGATCTCCTTGTTCGCGCGAGCTTGCAGGCGTTAGGTCGCTCGCGAGCAAATCTGGCGCCGCGTGCGTGGATGGCTCGCGGTCCGGATCGCGTGCGACTGGGTCGCTCGCGAATATGCGTGGACAAAATCAGGATGGCTCGCGATCGGGCTCGCGATCGCGAGCTTGGTCGCGAGTTTCTGCGTCAGTGTGCTATCATGTTCTTCTTTCTCGGTAGGGCTCGGGTAGGCTCGTCCGCTCCTCGTCTGAATGGCGAAGCATTGACTCTTTGGGTTCACCTCCGTATTACTCGGAAATTGGCCCGTCTTCTGTAGCGCATTCACTTGCGGCTATTTGACCAATTTGATTTTCCAACATCTTTATGTGCTTCCCCATAGCTGTCATGAGTCGACTCAAGTGATTTATCTTACGCGGTGTTCTTGATGAGCAATTACGATTCGTGGCCAATTGTTGGTTGCTTACAACCAGCTGCTGCATCATATCTTGAGACTTGGCTTCTCGGCTCTTGAATCGAATTACGACTATTGAAGCTGCTTGAAGGTTGTTGGAAATCGAATGACTCCTCTCGATTGATGTGGTGGCGTTCTCTGTCTCAATCGACTTTTCAAAAGTGAATTTCTTCATGAGGTCGTCATATTTGAATCACTCTCAGCAGTGCTTTGAGCGATGGCGTTCTCTCCGTTGGCCATTGATAGCTGTTGGCGACCATCTCTTCTGTCTGACTTGCTTGTCGGTGATCGGTTTAATAGCAGCCCCGCGATCATCTACCATGCTCCTCGTCCGCCATATCGGTCCAAGTAAAATTGTGTGATTTGTTGCTCCTTGGAGAACCCATGTTGTGGACATCGTCTTAATAGACCTCTGAATCTCTCCATGCCTCGAATAATGATTAAATCGTGGTTTTGGCAAAAATGAGAGATTTCGGCGATGATCTTCTGCGCTTTCGCCGTGGAAAGTATTTGAAAAAACTTCTCACAAAGTTTCCCCAAGTGTCGATGCCATTTCGGTCCAAACTCTTGAACCAATCTTTCGCTGGTATTAGCGAGAAACCGAACATCTTGTCCGGATTGTGTCTTGTAGCACCCATTCATTTTGATGGTGTCACAAATGTCGGCGTCTCGAGATGCGCATTCGGGTCTTCGTGACTCCTCCACAAAGCTGCTCTCCTTGGACCATCTTGATCGGGGCGGTTTGAGCTCGAAATATTTGCATCTACGTGCGGGCCCCAACCGCCTCCTTGGGCTGATGGGTGGGATGTCGATATATGTGGTTGAGGTCTATCCTCCGGAGGCGGGACAATGATTCCCGTATTAGGTAAATCGGCGCATCTCTGCAAAGTCAGCTAACATGCGTGCAACTTGCTCGGGAGGAATGCCCCCGTTTTGCGGATCGGCTGCCATTGCAGCTCGTCTCTTCTCTCGTCCTCTTCTCCTTTGAGAGCTTTCGATCTCGGGATCTAATAATATTTCAGGAGGTCCCTGAGATCTTGTACGCATAAACCACCTGTGAGAAGAGAGAAATTAGCACTAACAAAAATAAATAAAATAATATATATATATAACTTGAATTAATAAATCCAATCATCAAATTATTCCTATGTGATCTTAACAATCCCGACAGCGGCGTAAAATTTGATCGCTCCTTTTCACACGCAAAGGGTGTAAATATAGAATGGCGATATCGTATCCTGAGAGATTATATCACGAAAACATAGAAGCTAGCTCAGCGATTATTCATCATTATTGAAACACGGATAAAGGGTGAGAGGTTTTAGGGCTTGAATTTAATCAAAGCAAAGGTAACGAACAAGAATATAAATAAAGCGATAAAAATACGAAGATAACTATGAAGGAAGACTAACCCAGGGATGCACAATCCTATCCTAGCGATGTTTATCACCTTGTTACTAACCGTTTTAATCCGGACAAGGCGGAAGATCACATATATAACCAACAACTTCAATTCGACAATTGCGGCGGTTGATTACTAATTCTCCCTATTACGATTCGTCTCTAGAGGAAAATAAGCAACTCGAATGGATCACTAAGAATATGCTTCCTACGAATGTCCTATCTCGATTCGACTCGAGGCTCGTTCGTATCATGCATTCGATAACGATTGACAATTAATACGATTCGTCGTTAACCGACAACTAGATATGCATCAAGATTGATTAGAAATCAACACATATAAATAAGCACAATCGAATCATGAATCGATGCGGAAGGTAAATAACGATAGCGAGGAATCACAACATATAGGATCGGACCATGCAAACCCTAGTTAGAATAGAAAACTAGCGGACATAATAAGCGTAATGAAATACGATTTAACCATAAAAGCAGAAATTAAATATATAAAACCCGTAGGGAAGCGTCGGATGAACAATGGTTGGTCTTGAATCGATCCCTAGCGAGCGAGCGGAAAATAAAGGAAAGCGATCGGACAAAGCGTTCCGATCGATAACGAAACTATAAACTAAACTAGAATAACGTAAAAACAATACTAGAATTAAACTAAGCGAAGACTAAAGCTAAAGAATGGAAAAAGCGAGGAAAAACTCAAGTAAAATAGGTGCGGGCGTGATTGGAGGCTCACAGGCGCGGTGTTGCCGTATATATAGCACACCCCAAACCCTAATTTTCTCTTACGCGCGCCGTCTCGCGACCACCCTTAGCGGTCGCTGGGTGTGTCGCGAGGTAATCCTCGCGCGCTGCCTCGCCCGGTGATCGCCTCTTGCGCTCGCTTGTGCCAGCGACTGACTAGCGATCGCTAGCCATTCTCAAGTGGTCGCGAAATCGTCGATGGCTTTCTCGCTGAAGCTTCGCTCATGGTGTGCGTCTCATGATCGCGGTCTTACGGGTTCTCGCGTGTTTCCTGGCGGCCGACCTAGCGACCGCTGGGCTGGTCGCTAGAAACACGCCAGGTTATATGTTTTGGCTCGTGCGTGGTTCCTTGCTTGATTTTCAACATATAGACCTACCAACACCAAAAGAACACCCAAGCGTTATCTTCTAAAATAGATAAAACATTAGGAATCGATCGTGGCAGCATTAAACAAGCTAAACTCATCTTCAAATATCAACTATAAGCGTGTAAAATGCGCGTTTATCACATACTCATTACATCATGCTTCTAGCATGCTTTGCAAATCACGATGAAACATAGATCATGGCATAGATTACGATAAACAAGCATTCGTATTACTCTCTTATCAAACCCTAGAGTTTGCAACTTCTTTCATACTAACGACCAATTATTTGAAAGTAACTTTTCAAATTCAATCATACTTTTTTTCAAAATATTTTTCGACCTTGAACAAAGAAACCTTTGTAAATCAATTTCACATTTCATATCGCCCATTATTTTTAAACAACTTCCACCATTTCAAAGCAACTTCCACCAATTCAAAACAACTTCCAATTGAGATAGTCACCTTCTTCCTCGTTGAGCAGGGATGGCGATGGGGTGCGATCTGAGGCGATCGAACACCAGCGGTTTCTAGACTCGAGTTTTCACTTAGGATTCGAGGAAAGAGTTTCTATGGTTCGGAGCGAACAAGTGCTCGATACCACTTTGTGACGACCCAACTTCTCAAAGAAATGCGGATCAAATGGATGAATTCTTGGTATGATAATGCGGTGGATATACACATAACTAATGAATACAATTAACCATTTAACTACTCATAGCTGCATGAGCGAAAGGAATAACTAATTGATACCAAGCGAGTCGAAAGAATGACTTGTCAAAAGGTTAAATATCGAAATGTAACCCAATCGTATGCAATTCAAGGAACGAGATACAACCTCAAGTTCAATACGATAATGAATAGCGATTATAATCAAAAGACACCAAAACAATTTGAGTTTAGCGACAATAAGCGTGTGAACATGCGTATGACGATACATGCCCAAGGTTAGAAACCTTTCTACTATATCAACAAAACACCTGCCACTCTGCACCACCTCGCACTCATCGTCAATCCCTACTCAACCTGCACATAAAAAACGAGATGCAGGGCTAAGTACAAAAGTACTCAGTGGACTCATTGCCGAAAACATTTTCTTTGTAAAGTTATTGAATTGTCCACAATAGCGTATGAGGATTTTAGTTGAAAAGACTCATACCTATCAAACATTTTATCATTTTCCAAAAGTGTCAGGCCGGACTATATCATCCACGTTGTTCCATATCGATCATTCATTCGATCATTCGCGTAATATGGGTGGCCACCTACATATAGTAGCCGTGACTAGTTGAGGTAACTAACCTTAACACACGATCTGCGTGTACACAATCCGAGTTAGTCGTTAACTAAGTCGGATCCAATCGATACCCTTTTTAGCGTTGGTGGACCAACATATTCACATACCACATTGGATATACCAATCTCAGATATGATCACAACAAAACATAAACATTTGGCGATCGATAACAGTTTATGTAATAATATTTCATAAAGCTTTTGTAAATCATGCTTTGAGATAGATATGTATATCATTTTTGTTTCAAGAGAGCCCACCTGCTAGTCCGAAGTTAATAGTTCTAAGCGGGGCAGGGTGTGAGTGTCCTTTCTCATCAACTATGTATGATCAAGCCCTTCATAAGAAAATAGCCTTTCTTAGATTCTTTCTATTGATCGAGGGTCGTTTATAAATTACGACTTAGAGTTCCCAATTATGGTTTCTTTATGATTTCATGTGATGGTCTTAAGATAATTCCTATTATCTTACATTCTCAATTTTCAAACTATATTACTTCATCATTCATACCTATGAGTCATATACTACGAGTCTATCCTCAACTCTAACCTTAGTGCTCTTCTAACGTTATTACATTATAGATTGTTGGTACTCAAGTTATGGTTGGTAAATTAGGATGTTATCAAGACACTAACTAGACTTAACAATTATAGTTACGTCCTAGAAGGTTATGTTTGACGACTTGTCGTATTAACACGACGAATGAAAGGGAGTATTGACTTATGATTCGAGATATCTGATACCATCGCGTAAATAAATACTTAGGAATTAATGGAGTTCTTTGTGAATACTAACTCGACCTTTGAGACATAAGGATCGACATCTTATGTTTGAATCATGACTTACACTTTTCAACATTGTTTGTTTCTCTTAACTCGTCGGAGAATGTGTACGTTATAGTCGCTATTCGTATTGAGTTATCTTAACACTCACTCTAATATCGTATTAGGTTATCGTTGTTGAGTATTAACGTCGTAACTCGGCTTTTGGTTTCTTTAACTTAGGATCTCATGTTTGAGTATCCTATTGCTAATAGAAAAATCCTAATTCATGTCTAACTTCGATTCTCATTAATTCCTTCTTACGTTGTCGAAATTGGTCGATTTCTTTTGGATTCTCGTACATAAAGTATTATGTTGTTTTCGTTTGGGGTTTTGTTTGTCGGCACAACATAAACATAACCATTCAACACCATACAATACCATACACAACATAAACTATGATAAAGCATTAGAAAAACCCTAATTTCTAAGATAATACACAATCATTGTGTATGTGTGCATAAGTATTCCATTCATTCATCATAATCATAACCATTCATTCCAAACTTATAGATTAACTATCAGAGCATCATTTACCATTAAAATTAAACTCATACTTAACCATTTTGCTATGTTTTCGATAATTAGCAATAATTAGCATAGGTATCCAATAAATTCCAATAAAATCATGTTATACTCCTATCATACTATAGAATTTAATTACCAACTCAATACCATCAAATAAAATTTTAAACCATGAGTTAAGGACATTAAAGTTTTTGGCCATTTTAATTTATTGAACATTGGTGTTCAATAAATTCCACAAAAATCATATCATGCTTATATCATATACTAAACATGAAATATCATCTCATATCATACATTAAAATTAAAACACATGCTCATTACTACCTACACATTTTCGGTAATAACTATATATATATTCAATAAATTTCATTCACTTCACAATATGTTTATATTATGCAATAAACATGTAATATTAACATTAAACATCAACTAATATTTATAATATGAACCAAATGCTTGGAATTATTTTTGTCCTCACACATATATTACATATGTGTTCAATAAATTTCCAACAATGCATATTAGGTTCATATTTTTCCTAAGCATCACATATCATATTATTTTTAAAAAATAAAAATCAAATAAATCCTAAGATATATATACATAGTTTCGGTCCATATAGAAAAATAGGCGTAGTCTCTTAATAATTTCAAGATTAATATATGATGTTCATATCATATATTAAACACTATACCTCAACTATTTTCAATAAATAAAATCAAAATAATTTCCAAAATTATATATATGTTTGGTTTTCTTGAAGAAATAGGAGATGTGTTTCAAAATTTCAAGATTAATATATGATATTCATATCATATATTAAACAACTATATCTCAACTATTTTCAACAAATAAAATCAAATCATGGTGTGTGTATATATATATATATATATATATATATATATATATATATATATATATATATTTTTTTTTTGAATAAAATAGGAGATGTGTTTCAAAAATTTAAGATTAATATATGATGCTCATATCATATATTAAACACTATATCTCAACTATTTTTAACAAAAAAAATCAAAACAATTGCCTAAAATAAGCCCTAACTCTCGGCCCTTTTAAAAAAATTACAAAAAAATTCTAAAAATTCTCATATTTATTCTACATGCTCCTAATACATCAACAAGTAATAATATGTAATAATATTCACAAAATCATGCTTTATCTCCTATAAAAAGAAATTATAACAAAATCTAATAATAAAAACATGCTCCAAAAATTCCCAAATTTTAAACACAATCTTAGAAAATATTTCTAAGCATATTTCATTCATGGTTTGAGAGCATTTGGTGGCTCAAAAGCCAAGAAATTGAAGGGGTCAAAACTAGGGTTTCAAAATGAAGAAAAATTCTAAAAAACATTCCACTCCATTAGGATGGAAGATGATGGTGAATAATACCTTTGTATGGTCTTAGAAACTTATTGTGATAGTTGGAATGGGTTGAAATGGGGGATTGAAGCTTAAGAACTTGGAAGAACAAAAGAGAGGATTTGAATTTAGAGAGAGAAATGGGTCTCCAAAGTGAGAGGCTGAAAATGGACGAATTGCTGCTGTATTGGCAGCCTAAAGAGCTGTTTTAAGCTCATTTGGGCTGTCCTTGGTGGTGGTTGGGAGAAGAAATGGTCAAATTATCCGATTTGACATGTTAATCTGGGTTCTTTAAGTTTTATCGCTTTCGATTGATTTCTTGGAACCTTAATGTTTTATTTTCTTAAATAGACTTAAAAAGACTTATTTTATAGTTTATAATAATTTCATGAAGTTCGGATTGCGTCCGATAAGTCAATTCAATTCTGTGAAAAACAACATCTGGCGATTAAATTATGCTAATTTGAAATTCTATTGAATTCTTGAGCTTTCATCATTAATTTAAGTATTATAAATAATATTTTATTTATTTAGACCCTTGGTTCGAGTTTCGGTTCGTTCGGATCAGTTTAGGATTTTTTCGGTATATATTCCCGGCGTTCGGTTAAGTTCTTCAGGAATTTCGTTCAGAAATTGATTCTTATGAATTCTAAATTCATAATAATATATTCCTCCATGATTTTTATTGTTATCATTAATTTCCATGATTAGCATGGACTGGAAGTTGATCCGGCTTGTGAATAGTACTTTTGAGGCTGACCGGGCAAGCATGCCGAAAATCTCATTCTTTGGCTTCTCACACGTTTTCATGAGACGATTCTAGAAATGAAATCCTTTTTGTTGAGATTAATTCTAGATCTTTCATTCTATGTTCAGGCTATTCAGAAAACCCTAATCCGGCAGGCCTAGTCACTAGTTATTTATTTCTCTAGTTTTCGATCTTTGAATAGATTCTAATTCGTTTCGTTGGTCATCTTAAACATAATTAAGGTCTAAACATCATAAAAAATTTGTTTAAGCATCACTAATAAAAGTTTTAAATTTTACGGGTTATTACATATATATATAAGAAAACTCAAACACTCAAGTGTATCAAGGATGACGTGTATACTCTCGATGTTTAAAAACACATATATGGAAGCTACCATAAGCTTGCAAATCGTCTAATCCTCCATTGCTGAAATATGTGCTCAAGAACTAAGATCAAAAAGGTCTTATAAAAGGTTATAATATAGGCTCTTTGGTAAGGTATAATATATTTAGGCTAAGTGATCCATAATCACATAATGAAAAACACAATAAGTATCACAAGACACAAATCCCAAACTTTCATAATTCATTTCAATACTCCACACCAAAGAGTCATTTTTCTCTTAAGAACTTCACACTTATCATATAAGTGATATACTCATCTCAAGGACTAGCTACTTATCCATTTATGTTCTTTTCGCATACTTGTGTCAGTTTTTTTTTTTTTTTATTTGAACTTATATGGGTAAGCAACTATTTTTGATTATCACTTTTTCATCATTTTTTTTTTATCCTTCTTTTTGTCAACTCTCAATTCTCGCACCCAAACATCACACTAACTACATAACCCAACCTACGGCTATATGAAAGAATAAGGTAGGCTCAAACGGGCTCATCAAAGGATTCAATGATTAACAGGTTAGTGTTTGGATAATGTATAGGCTAAGAAAAGAATGTCGAATATCATCTCCCAATTCTTAAGCACATCAATGCAATCTCGAAAAAGATTCAGAGCAAGTTCTAGAGAACACATGCTATTTCAAACTATTCACACAGAAAGAAACAAGACTAAAAGATATGATAGTCAGCTCAAGTCTCATAGGTTTCAAACATGTGATCAAGTTCTCGAAGCTCAATACTCACAAAAATAATAACATGCTTGACTCACAAAATCGGTTGCAATCAATTTTCTAATAAAATAATTCTTATCATGTAATACCCGAATTTACGGGTTTAAAAATTTCAAAATAAAGAAGGAATAGTACAATAGAAGCGAAAATGAAAGTGAGCGTCGGTGAATTATCGATTTTGAGTAAATCGAAATTCCTCTTAAAAATTCAAACGAAATAATTTTAAATATAAATAAATTTATTTTTAAGTATATGTGGATATTATTTAGTCAAGTATTACACTAAGGAAGAAAAATATTTTTCCAATTTCTTAGTGATTTTCAAAATTTAGGAATAAGTGATAAAATTGTGATTTAATATGTGATCACTGATTTTATGTGATGAGTTGTCATGTTTATCTTGTAGTATATGATAAGATAATTATCTTGTACAAATCGAAGCATGATTTTCAAATTAATGAGGTGTATGTGATATGGATTTGAAAATGACATTTTGTGATAAATATGCTATCATATTTTATAAAATGATAAGATAAGGTTATGACTAAGCATGGATAATGTTTATCTCTTAGAAATGTGTAGAAATGTGATAAATATCATAGGAGATAATATTTTGGATCCTAGCTAGCATAGTTTTCGAAAATAATGTGTTATTTTATGTGATTTTGAAAATCATCAATTTTATATGATAATATAATAATAATATATTATGAAAATCGAGTTAAAATTTTCGAAAAGAAATTAAAAATTTTTGAAAATTTTGACAAAAGAATTTTGATGTCTCATGATATGTGAATCATATGATATGATCGTGAAGCGTAGAGACTTGTAAGTATGTGACTATGAAATATGTAAAATTTAAGCATATATGGCCGAAAATTAAAGTCGATGCGTAGCGACGTTACGTGTGAAATTAAGATTCATCGTCGCGCGAATGGTTTGAATCGAGGAAGAAATGAAAAGATAGGATATTATATCTTTCAAGACGCAATAGGTATAACATGAGTTAAGGTATGAAAATAGGATCCTTGGCGTAAAATGATTGATGTAGTAAGTCCGCTATTTCGGATCAATGATTATCGGAAAAGTATAGCGATGTACTAAACCTCGTTTCTCACGTTGAAAAGGGTTCTGCTCAGAGGAGAAAGAAGACGACAATTAAGTACTAGTGACATAAGAACTTTAAGTTCTCGAGGTGGGCTTTCTTACCAAAACCAATTACGAGCTTTTTGGAAAATGTTTCTTGTTATTACTTTCTGTTTTTCTGCAAATGATAAAGTACGATATTGTCTACCAAAAATGTTTTATGTTTTGAATATGTCCATTCGGGTTGCCTGGGGCAACAGGAAAAGTATTACGAATTCGGGTCCTATGCTAGAGGAGTAAGGGAGAAAGCTAGCTAGGATTGTGTACACGTGTTGGGCCTCGAACATTTGGCGATCATGCTCGAACATTGGGCGTTAGTTGCGTCCGGATGAAGGAGGCTCCTCCCGCTGCGTTAATCCATAGCCGACTTGGAATATACGTTGTGATGAGAAAATGCTTGGCCAAGCAATGATTTTGAGAAAGTAATGAAAATTATTTAGTAAGCGCAAGGCCTTTTCAAATAAAACCCTTGTGTCTCACTGTGATGAGGCGATCAATATTAGTAAATAAAAAGTAAAATGTTTTGACATGTGTCCACCGAGTGCATCTTTGTACTCAACCGCATATTTTTTTAAATGTGCGGGTTGGTAAGTGATGGAGCAGGCGGGAGTTGGCGGAATCTTTTGCCAAGTAGTATGAAGTATTTTGGTTCGCCTTGAGAATGCATCTCCATATGCATATCTCACACGTTTATTCATTGCCAAACTCTCGAGACTCTTGATATTTTGTTACTATGTTAAAGTTCTTGATTATCTGTTAAAGCTTTGTAAGAGTTCTTTGTTTTGTCCAAACGTTCGTATCAACTCTTTATATAAGTTATTTTGCCCATCCTAAATCTCGTTCTATTTGGAAACATCCGTATTTCTTCATAGATGAAATAAGTTGAAAACCTTATTCTTTTAACATTCATTTAATTCAACCCAAGTCGCATCCCGGTAAGGTAGTAGCTCAATCGGGTGTGACAGTGAAATCGTATCAGGCGGTTCGTTTGCTATGAACCAAAAATATTCTTTCTATCAAAGTCTAGCTTGAATCACTAGACTTTCTTATGAATTAGTCATCACAGCTCACCGCTCCTGCTCATCACGCTCGACCGGCAGAGGAAAGAGAGTTCGATAAGAAAGGTATGGTTTTAAAAGTTTTGAGGAGGTTAGAGTAAAAAATGTTTTTTGAAGTGGACATGCCGTTGAAAGAAAAAGTAAACAACTTTGAATTGTGATAATTCATTGATGATAAGACAACAAGTGGTTTGTCTAAAGAAGTAAAAGTTCATACCCGGTTGGTATGTGATCATTTTGTTATGATGAATTTGAAAGAGAGTAAAGCTTATACCCGGGGTATATGAGTATTGATGATGGACATATATAGAGTTATATGTTAGTAAGTTTGAATGAAAAGTTTGTTTATAAAGCGAGTTGAATTGTGAAATTGTTTTGATTTTCAAAGAGCGTAGATGAGCTCTAAGTTTCACGAAGAACTTAGATTGAGCGAGATCATAGGAAATTCTCTTCTATGTATAACGTAGAGTTTGATGAAACACGAACTTGAGAAATTAGAGCGCTTTTAAAGTTCGACTTGACGACGTGAATTGGAATGCTACGTGAAGGAATGGAAGCTTCGATAAACGAATGTCACTTGTGACATGGGCATATAATCTTCATTTGAAATTCTACGCAATGAATTTCGAATCGACTATTAACACGAATTAATCTAAGAACAATATCTAATTTGGGGAATAGAATGTTAAGTAAGGAATAAGATAGGTATCTATGAGATGTTTTATAAAGTTATATAAGTAGCAATTGTTTTGTTAAAACAATAAGAATGGTCTTGAGTGAAGAGACAAGAATGGAAATGAAAGTTTGAAGTAGAAAATGGTTGAAATGATGTTTTAAGTTGTGAAGAGGAAGAGAGATGAGAAGAGTTGAAAGAAATATGAGAAAGAATTGACAATGATATGTCAGTGAAATGTTTGAATTAGTAGAATTGATGAGATGTATTAGTATGAGCGAGTTATGTTATTCTTGTTTGAATTACAAGTTGTTAGTAACAATGAGTAGGTTATCCCAAAAGAACGTGGTATTTAAGATGTATGATCCCTTTGCAAAGAACATAGAAATATGAATTATGAGAATTTTAGTCCATCATAATAGAAGCGAGGATGGAAATAAGAATAAATATAAGTAGAAAAGACCAACAAGTTGAAATGGAAATGATGACGCAAGAGTTGAATGATGATTTCAAAATGATGAATGTCATTATGCGATAGTAACATGAGTATAGTCTTTCCCCTTTAGATGTTCACACGCAATGGAACTCGAGTTGACTATTAGAACTTAATAGAGACGTGATCGAATTATTAGTTGGTTCTCGCAGAATAATATCCATAATAAAAGGATTCCGGTATGGTAGAATATAAAATATTTAAGTTAAGAGCTGTAGTTAGTAATGTGGATTTAAGTTTTGAGATGGATCATATTTTGAGAATCCTTACAATTTATGATAACCCATTACGAGTTATATGATGTTTCAAATTTTATTCATTACCCAAGTTCTGTCATTGAGTTTAACTCTATGACCTAGTTTCAATTGAGATATCACTTGATTTTCTCACTTTTTCTGCAAGAAGTTTACAACCGAAAGTTTATAAAATATCCTTTTGAAACCAAGCCTTCATGTGACTGAGAAAGTAATTGTGACGGGTCTGATCAGCCCATATGACCAAAGAGCTCTCAGTAGTCGTCATTCTGGTCTTCGGACCCTATATCCCAATTATTCGTTTCAAAGAACATATTAATTCAAATTTCAAAAGTTGTCGTATTGAGCTCGTGAACCCTTACCCACTTATAAGTTGTCATGATCGTTTCCTCCAACTTGAAGCTAAGAAATATGAAAAGGTTGACTTATCTTAGCACCTAAGTTCTCGGATCGAGAAAATGATATGTTTCTTGAGCCAGAGAGATACATCAAGTCATGATGAATAAAAGTTCTCGGTGAGATAAATAAGCAACGAGACAATTTCAAGATATAGAAGGAATGACATCATCCCATTTTATAAGTCGATATGGAAACTTTAAGGCTACTTTATTACGAGGTCATACGTGAATGTTGTGGGACTTAGCACGAAATGAGATAAAGGGATATGAATCTTCTTCACCAAAGGCAGAAGATACGACATTAGTATATGTTCGATTAAACTTAGATTTGGACATAGGACTCACCGTCTATAAGAATCGATAGTTGAATAGATACGACTAGAAAACATAAGGGTATTAGACATATGAATTTGGAGATTTAGAAATGAGTCGATGTGAATAAAAGTTAAGGGCATACGACGATCAAATGGGTACGAGGTACCAACATTGGAATTGAGAATGCAATATGGAGAAGGAGAAGAGAACGCTATGAGAATACGTAAATTTCGAGGAAGAAATTTCTTTAAGGGGGGTAGAATGTAATACCCCGAATTTCTGGGTTTAAAAATTTCAAAAATAAAGAAGGAATAGTACGATAGAAACGAAAATGAAAGTGAACGTCGGTAATTATCGATTTTGAGTAAATCGAAATTCCTCTTAAAAATTTAAACGAAATAATTTTTAAATATAAATAAATATATTTTTAAGTATATGTGGGATATTATTTAGTCAAGTATTACACTAAGGAAGAAAAAGAAATATTTTTTCAATTTCTTAGTGATTTTCGAAAATTTAGGAATAAGTGATAAAATTGTGATTTAATATGTGATCACTGATTTTATGTGATGAGTTATCATGTTTATCTTGTAGTATATGATAAGATAATTATCTTGTACAAATCAAGCATGATTTTCGAAATTAATGAGGTGTATGTGATAAGGATTTGAAAATGACATTTTGTGATAAATATGCTATGATATTTTTATAAAATGATAAGATAAGGTTATATTAAGCATGGATAATGTTTATCTCTTAGAAATGTGTAGAAATGTGATAAATATCATAGGAGATAATATTTTGGATCCTAGCTTGCATAGTTTTCAAAAATAATGTGTTATTTTATGTGATTTTCGAAAATCATCAATTTTTATATGATAATAATAATAATAATATATTATGAAAATCAGTTAAAAATTTTCGAAAAAGAAATTAAAAATTTTTCGAAAATTTTGACAAAAAGAATTTTGATGTCTCATGATATGTGAATCATATGATATGATACGTGAAACGTAGAGACTTGTAAGTATGTGACTATGAAATACGTAAAATTTAAGCATATATGTAAACTGAAAATTAAAGTCAGTACGTAACGACGTTAGGTATGAAATTAAGTGTAATACCCCAAGAAATTTTCATAAAGAAGTATGATATATATATATATATATATATATATTTTTAAGAATGAATTATTTTTCTTTAAATTGTGAACTAATGAAAATTTGAGTTTTGAGCGTTTTCTGGGTTGTTCGGCGAAGAGCGAGGATCGCGCTTTCTAGCGAAAATGTAAAGTTTGATATTATAAGTTTTAATGCTTTAGTAAATTATAATTATGATTTTTTTATGAAAGTTTAATTTTTATGCATTGGTCATTAATTCATGATATTACGTGATTTAGACATAAGAATCGATTAAAAATTTACATGTTATGCATTAGAGTAATAAATTAAAAGAAAATAACAAATGGATATATATGTAAATATGAATATTTGATGCCTAATATGTGGTAATGTGGAGAAGTGTAGAGAATTATAGAATTCTCTAGAATGGTGAATAATCACCATTAAAATAATTGAAAAAAAAAAAAAATTGTGGATAATTTCTATAAATAGGCTACTATTCATCATTTTCATCATTTTCTTCCCCAATTTCGTGCTTCACACACTACACACACACTAAAATTTTGAAAACTTCATGCTCCAAATTTCACGATCCAATGATTAAATTTTCGATCGGCCTTGAAATCGGTATAATTCCATCCTTAGAACACATCTATGGTTTGAAATTTAGAAAATATGAACTTATGAACATGATGTATTTTCGGTCATTTTGTGAATTATGAAGAGGATGTGTTGTTGTTTGATGATTTCTTGATCTTATGTTAAGTTAATCGTGACCTAATCGTTTAACGTTGAAATTTTGAACATATGTGCATTCTTTGGAATTTGGTAAATTTCAAAATTTTGGAGGTCTTTATCTTGAATTTATGTTGTTTATATGCTTGATATTTGTTCATATATGTGTTGTTGGGTTGAAATAAACATGTTTTGAACAAGAAAACGTTAAAATCGGGCCGTTGAAAAACCCTTTTGGCGAAAACCTAGCTCATGTAATGTTGGATTTTGATTTTATTTGATCATTTTGACTTCATATTTGGATTCTATGATATGAATAAAGCTTAAAATGATTTATTCGATTTTTCTACCGACGATTCAAAATTTGGAAAATTTTAGTTTGACGTCGAATTAGGGCTTTCAATGCTAAAGCTTTGATTTTGGATTTTGATGATTGATTTATGTTCTTTGATAATAGTTGAACATATATGGAGGCTCGTTTAAGATAAATGACGTCTTATCGATTTTTCACATTGAACATACGTTAGGTTAAAAGGGTATTGTTGATTTTGGTTAAGACTAGACGATTTGTACATGTTGGTGAATCTTATGAAATTAATCGACATATGAAACTTAGTTAAGAGTAATGTTAAAGTGCTAGGTGGCGAACATCCGAAGCTCAAGGACGGACAACTAAGCAAAGGCTAAAGAGTTTTCAAACGTTTACACGGTGGGGTTTACTCGATCCGTAAGCACGTTGTATGGTTATAATCATTGTTGTGTTTTGTGCATGCATGTGAGCTAGAATGTTAAAGAAGTACCATCGAGGAGACCCCAAGGGTCTAGTGTAGCGATCTACACTCGGCGAGGCCCACGAGGGCTCGATGTTAAAGAATTACCTCGATGGAGGCCCACAAGGGCTAACCAACGATAAATAATGAGTACCCACAAGGGTAACCGCCAATGAAATAAATAATGAGTACCGCAAGGGTAATCATAAAGAATAGTTCATTATGTTGTGTGCATTACGCAATTGGTTATAACTGCTTGCAGTGTATTTCCCATCGAGTATCTTTACATGCTCACATCCCCTATTTTTATATATGTTTTTGCAGTGAGAAGTTGACGGTTGATCTTGACGGAATGAACTCCACACATACATTCTCTCGTGATCATGTTTTATGTAAATATGTTTTAAACCATGCTAGTACTCAAATGTGTTGAGAACAAACTTCAATGGTTTTGGCTAAAACTATGTTTGATATACTATGATATTTAATAGATATGTATATATTTTGTTGAGGGTCAGTGTCCCTAGTTGCTATTGTTATTATCGTAATTGCTATTGCTTTGTTGGTGTTGTTTTTTCAGTTGGCATATCGTATTCTGTGGTATATGTTTGTCCGTTCAAATTTTTACCTCATTGCTTATATATATAATTACCAATATTATTATTATTATATTATAATTGTTAAAGAAATAAAGATTTTAGTAATGTCTACATTACAAGAATGGGGCGTTAGGTTTGGTATCGAGCAAGGTTTACATTCCTGTAGACTTGCTAATAGTAGAACGATGATATGTGTTTGAAAGCTTTTGAATTTTTGATCGAGACGAGAGAATGTGCGGGTCATTACCGCTGCTCAACGTCGACTCGTGTAATTTATGTTTATGAAAAGTGTTTCATTGTTTTTCAAAGTTATGATGTGAGTATGCAATGAATTGAGATGAAAAGAAAGATTGTGTCGGGATAATGTTTGAAAGTTTTCGTATCGAAAGAAATGAGAAAAGTTAAGAAGTGTCCACAAGGGACAAAGTATATTGATTTGTTATGCTTGATACTGAATTAAAGATTTATGCGCCATTACGACACATTCTTTATAAAGTTATAGATGAAAGTTATATGAAGTGTTTCTTAACTTTTGAAAGTCGGTATTCAAGTTAAGAAAAATGTGTTATGCTATGAAAAGAAAATAAAGCAATATTTTCATGCTATGAGAAAGAAGTCCTCGAAATATAACTTTGTAGGTGCGAAAGTAAATGACTTGTATCTTTGATTTAGAAATTGAAGTATGCCACCAAGACGCACTGCCAAGAAAATGGGCCACAAACCCGGATAATGGGTAGATTTTGTTCGCTTTCTACAAACGCCGCAAGGGTTTATGCACAAGCAAATCGAGTGTGGGAGTGAATACCCAACCGAGAACTTATGAAATTATTGATCGGTTTAGAAGGATGGATCCACCAAAGTTTAAGGGATATGAAAGCCCGGAAAATGTTGAGGTGGATCCGAGTTCTCGAGCGGATTTTGAGTTGATGGGTTGCTCAAGAGCAAAAGTTTCATGTGCTATATACCACCGGTTGAGGAAGCAAGTTATTGGTGGGAGTCGCATGTTCGAACAATGATCGATGAACAACGCCAAGCTTTGACGTGGAATGATTTCAAGGATTTGATTAGGGATCGTTACTTCCTCAATCATATCGACCGGAGAAAGAGACCAATTTCTTAACTTAAAGCAGGCAACATGACGGTGGTTGAATATGAAAGGAATTTTAATAGATTGTCTCGATTTGCACCGTATTTGGTCGATCTGATGAGAAGAAAGCTCGCCGTTTTGAACAAGGGTTGCGATCGTAAATTCGAGGAATATTAGGCGGCTTGAAATTAGCAACTTATAGGAAGTAATTGAGCGAGCACAAGCGATTTCTAGTGGTCTCAACTAGAAACCCGAGATGAGAAGCGTGAATTTTATGGAAAAGAAAAGGAAGAATTAGGGAAAAGTGGAAGTGAGCGGTCGAGGCGAGATGGCAACAAATATCACGTTCTTGATGGGTTCGGCAAACACCGCAACAAGCAGCGACAAGCCTCTCGTGCCCAAATTGCAAGAAACATCATAAAGGTGAATCTTGGCTAGGAAAGAATGTGTGTTATTCTTGTGGAAAACCGGGCATATGTCATATAACCGCCTGATAGGACGAGGGAGCACGAAAAGAAAGTGCAAGCACCGAAAGAAAGTGAATCCCGAGTCTTTGCTATGACACAAGGAGAAGATAACTCTAAAGATGGAGCGAACACGATGTCGTATTCTTCAAGTGTTCAATACTCCACTTTGGTCTTATTTGATTCTCGAGCTACACATTCCTTTATCTCTACAAAATTTTGTTCCAATCTTGAAATGCCTTGCTATGTTGATTGTGATGCACTAGAAGTTAACATTTCTTGGGAAAAACTATTATAACTTCTAGGATAATAAAAGGCATAGTAATAGATTTAGAGGAAAGGAACTAGAAGTCGACCTTCATGTTATGTACATGCGAGATTTTGATATAATCCTAGGAATGGATTGATGGGTAAGAATCATGTAACACTCGGATGTCGTGAGCGGGAAGTGGAGATTCAATGTCTGGAGAGCCAAAATTTTGTTTTCATGGTGCAAGAACAAAGGCTCCATCCAAAATTATCAGTGCAATAAAAGCGATGAAAATGTTAAGAAAAAGTAATTGCTTTGGGTATTTAGTTACCATGACTGAAACACAATCTGACAAAAGTAAGATCACGGAAGTACCGGTAGTAAGGGAATATGTAGATGTGTTTCTTGAGGAATTACCGAGATTCCACCGCATCAATCGAGTTAATTTACAATAGATCGGTACCTAGGGCAACACCGATCTCAAAAGCACCATACCGAATGGCACCGAGAGAATTGCAAGAACTCAAAGTTCAATTGTAAGACCTACTTAGAAAAGAATTTATTAGACCAGTGTATCTCCTTGGGGTGCTCGGTATTTTGTGAAAAGAAAGATGGAACCCCAAGAATGTGCGTGGATTACGTAGAACCGAATAGATTGACGATTAAGAATAAGTATCCATTGCCGGGATCGAAGATTTATTTGATCAACTTAAAGGTGCTAGTGTGTTCTCAAAGATTGACTTGAGATCGGGTTATCACAAACTAAAAATCAAAGAGAGTGACATTCAAAAGACTTTTAGAACAAGATATGGTCATTTTCAATTCACCGTCGTACCTTTTGGTCTCTCGAATCGCCAGCGTCTTCATGGACTTAATGAACCGAGTTTTCTACTCATATCTTGATCGGTTTGTTATTGTGTTCATTGACGATATTCTAGTGTATTCAAGGGATAAAAGCAACATGTTTGAACATCTCAGACCGTATTGGAAATATTAAGAAAAGAAAAGTTGTATGCAAAGTATCGTAAATGTGAGTTTTGGTTGGAACAAGTTGCTTTTCTTGGACTTGTGATTACTTGAGAGGAATAGAAGTAGATCCGTCAAAAGTTGAGCGATAAGCAATTGGAAAAGACCAACTAATGTGAATGAGGTCGAAGTTTTCTTGAATGGCGGGGTATTATCGAAGATTTATAGAAGGTTTCTCAAAGATTTACGGTCCATTGACAAAGTCGACACGTAAAATGAGAAGTTTCAATGGAATGAGCGATGTGAGCAAAGTTTCCAAGAGCTAAAGCAACGCCTCATGTCAACTCCTGTTCTAACATGCTCGATGGTACCGATGGTTTCATTATCTCATGTGATGCTTCAAAGCAAGGACTTGGATGTGTGTTAATGCAACAGGAAATGTGATAGCTTATGCTTCAAGACAATTGAAACCACACGAGAAGAATTATCCGACACATGATCTTGAGCTTGCAGCTGTGGTACATGCGTTGAAGATTTGGCGACATTATCTTTATGGGAGCAAGTGTGACATTTACACTGACCATAAAAGTTTGAAATATTTCTTCACGCAGAAAGAGTTAAACCTTCGGCAAAGAAGATGGTTAGAGTTGGTTAAAGACTATGACTGCACCATTCACTATCATCCTGGAAAGGCAAACGTAGTTGCTGATGCATTGAGCCGAAAAAGTTACGTGGCAACGTTACTTACCAAACAAGAAGAACTGATTAGAGAATTTCAGAAATTGAATTTGGAAGTGGTGACGCCACCAAACACCACGATAGGAATCATTTCTGCACTTGTTGTTCGTCCGATAATTCAAGATCGAATTAGAGAGGCACAAAAGAATGATCCATTTTTGTGCAAAATGAAGAAACGAAAGCGTAAGAGGTACAATTTAAGGATTTGCTATCACGACCGATGGTACTCTTGTCTTTAACGGAGATTGTGTGTACGAATAATGAGGAATTGAGACAAGAACTACTTGAAGAAGCTCATAACACTCCATATTCCGTGCATCCGGAGGAACCAAAATGTACAAAGATTTGAAATCAATCTCATCGGTGGCGAAATGTGAAGAAATCCATTGGAGAGTTTGTAGAAAATGCATTACATGTCGGTGGTGAAATTCGAACATCAACGACCGTCTCGATTACTAAATCCACTTGAGATTCCCGAGTGGAAATGGGAACACATTTCTATGGATTTTGTGGTTGGGTTACGCGTACGCTTAGAGGTAATCACGCTATCCGGGTTATTATTGATAGATTGATAAAATCAGCTCACTTTCTTCCCATGAAGATGACTTTTAGCATGGATCGCTTAGCTCAACTCTATATTAATGAGATTGTAAGGCTACATGGAGTGCCGTGTCCATTGTGTCCGATCGAGACACAAGATTTACTTCCAATTTTGGAAAAGTCTCCGACGACTTTAGGCACTAAGTTAAATTCGATCTGACTTACCATCCTCAATCGGATGGACGATAGGCGAACTATCCAAATTCGGAAGATATGCTTCGTGCTTGCGTGTTAGATATGGGTGGAAGTTGGGAGAAGTATTTACCGTTGGTGGAATTAAGCTTATAATAATAGCTATCAAGCCACTATGGAATGGCTCCATTTGAAGCAATCATATGGAAGAAAATGTAGGTCACCAATTCATTGGGATGAAGTTGGAGAGAGACGGATTTTAGGGCCTGAATTAATTGAAGAAACAGTTGGAGTTATCACAAAGATCAGAGAAAGAATTAAGGCAGCCCAAGATCGTCAGAAATCGTATGCTGACCAAAGGCGAAAGGATATACACTTCGAGATTGGTGACAAGGTATTTTTAAAGATAAGCGCGATAAAAGGAAGGTGATCGATTTGGCAAGAAAGGAAAGTTACAGCCTCGTTATGTAGGCCTTTTGAAATACTTGAAATGATAGGAAATGTGGCATATCGATTAGCTTTACCTCCGGACTTGGTGGCGTTCATGATGTGTTTTACGTGTCGATGCTTAGAAAATATATTTCGGATCCGTGTCATGTTATATCTCATGAGAATTTGAGTTTCACCAAATCTAACATACGAAGAGGTACCGATTGCTATTCTAGATAGAAGGTGCATACTTTAAGAAATCGAGAGGTGCCTTTGTTGAAAATACGATTGGAGTAGGCATGGACTGAGGAAGCCACATGGGAAGAAGATGAACTTTTATTTCGCTATCCCAACCTTAGAGATTTACTGTGTTAATTTCGAGGACGAAATTATTTTTAAGGGGTAGAATGTAATACCCCAAGAAATTTTCATAAAGAAGTATGATATATATATATATATATATATATATATATATTAAGAATGAATTATTTTTCTTTAAATTGTGAACTAATGAAAATTTGAGTTTTGAGCGTTTTCTGCGTTGTTCGGCCAAGAGCGAGGATCGCCTAGCGAAAATGTAAAGTTTGATATTATAAGTTTAAATGCTTTAGTAAATTATAATTATGATTTTTTTTTTATGAAAGTTTAATTTTTATGCATTGGTCATTAATTCATGATATTACGTGATTTAGACATAAGAATCGATTAAAACGTTTACATGTTATGCATTAGAGTAATAAATTAAAAAGAAAATAACAAATGGATATATATGTAAATATGAATATTTGATGCCTAATATGTGGTAATGTGTGGAGAAGTGTAGAGAATTATAGAATTCTCTAGAATGGTGAATAATCACCATTAAAATAATTGAAAAATAAAAGAAAATTTGTGGATAATTTCTATAAATAGGCTACTATTCATCATTTCATCATTTTCTTCCCAATTTCGTGCTTCACACACTACACACACACTAAAATTTTGAAAACTTCATGCTCCAAATTTCACGATCCAACTGTTAAATTTTCGATCGGTCTTCAAATCGTATAATTCCATCCTTAGAACACATCTATGGTTTGAAATTTAGAAAAATATGAACTTATGAACATGATGTATTTTCGGTCATTTTGTGAATTATGAAGAGGATGTGTTGTTGTTTGATGATTTCTTGATCTTATGTTAAGTTAATCGCCGACGAATCGTTTAACGTTGAAATTTTTAACATATGTGCATTCTTTGGAATTTGGTAAATTTCAAAATTTTGGAGGTCTTTATCTTGAATTTATGTTGTTTATATGCTTGATATTTGTTCATATATGTGTTGTTGGGTTGAAATAAACATGTTTTGAACAAGAAAAACGTTTGAAATCGAAGCCGTTGAAAAACCCCTTTTTGGCCGAAAACCCTAGCTCATGTAATGTTGGATTTTTGATTTTATTTGATCATTTTGACTTCATATTTGGATTCTATGATATGAATAAAGCTTAAAATGATTTATTCGGATTTTTCGGCCGACGTATTCAAAATTTGGAAAAATTTAGTTTGACGTCGAATTAGGGCTTTCAATGCTAAAGCTTTGATTTTTGGATTTTGATGATTGATTTATGTTCTTTGATAATAGTTGAACATATATGGAGGCTCGTTTAAGATAAATGACGTCTTATGCGATTTTTCACATTGAACATACGTTAGGTTAAAAAGGGTATTGTTGATTTTTGGTTAAGACTAGATGATTTGTACATGTTGGTGAATCTTATATAATTAATTGGACATATGAAACTTAGTTAAGAGTAATGTTAAAGTGCTAGGTGGCGTAACATCCGAAGCTCAAGGACGGACAACTAAGCAAAGGCTAAAGAGTTTTTGAAACGTTTACACAAGGTGGGGTTTACTCGATCTGTAAGTACATTGTATGGTTATAATCATTGTTGTGTTTTGTGCATGCATGTGAGCTAGAATGTTAAAGAAGTACCATCGAGGAGACCCACAAGGGTCTAGTGTAGCGATCTACACTCGAGGAGGCCCACAAGGGGCTCAATGTTAAAGAATTACCCTCGAGGAGGCCCACAAGGGGCTAACCAACGCGATAAATAATGAGTACCCGCAAGGGTAACTGCCAATGAGATAAATAATGAGTACCGCAAGGGTAATCATAAAGAAGAGTTCATTATGTTGTGTGCATTACGCAATTGGTTATAAGCGCTTAGCAGTATTCCCATCGAGTATGTTTACATGCTCACATCCCCTATTTTCATATATGTTTTGCGGTGAGAAGTTAACGGTTGATGCCGACGGAATGAACTCCACACATACATTCTCTCGTGATCATGTTTTATGTAAATATGTTTTAAACCATGCTAGTACTCAAATGTGTTGAGAACAAACTTCAATGGTTTTTGCTAAAACTATGTTTGATATACTATGATATTTAATAGATATGTATATATTTTTTGAGGGTTGTATCCCTAGTTGCTATTATTATTGTCGTAATTGCTATTGCTTTGTTGGTGTTGTTTTTCAGGGTTGGCATATACGTATTCTGTGGTATATGCCGTCCGTTAAATCAAATTTTACCTCCACGCTTATATATATAATTACCAATATTATTATTATTATATTATAATTGTTAAAGAAATAAAGATTTTAGTAATGTCTCATTACAAGAATGGGCGTTACGGTTTGGTATCGAGCAAGGTTTACATTCACGTAGACTTGCTAATAGTAGGAACGTATGATATGTGTTTGAAAGCTTTTGAATTTTTGATTGAGACGAGAGAATGTGCGGGTCATTACCGTTGCTCAACGTCGACTCTCAGGTAATTTATGTTTATGAAAAGTGTTTAATTGTTTTTTCAAAGTTATGATGTGAGTATGCAATGAATTGAGATGAAAAGAAAGATTATGTCGGGATAATGTTTGAAAGTTTTCGTATCAAAAGAAATGAGAAAAGTTAAGAAGTGTCCACAAGGGACAAAGTATATTGATTTGTTATGCTTGATACGAATTAAAGATTTATGCAGTTACCCGACACATTCTTTATAAAGTTATAGATGAAAGTTATATGAAGTGTTTCTTAACTTTTGAAAGTCGGTATTCAAGTTAAGAAAAATGTGTTATGCTATGAAAAGAAAATAAAGCAATATTTTCATGCTATGAGAAAGAAGTCCTCGAAATATAACCCATAGGTCCAAAGTAAATGACTTGTATCTTTGATTTAGAAATTGAAGTATGCCACCAAGACGCACTTACGCCAAGAAAATGGGCCACAAAACCCGATAATGGTGTAGATTTTGTTCGCTTTCAAACGCTGCAAGGGTTTATCGGCAGACAAGCAAATCGAGTGTGGGAGTGAATACCCAACCGAGAACTTATGAAATTATTGATCGGTTTAGAAGGATGGATCCACCAAAGTTTAAGGGATATGAAAGCCCGTAAAATGTTGAGGTGGATCCGAGTTCTCGAGCGGATTTTGAGTTGATGGGTTGCTCAAGAGCAAAAGTTTCATGTGCTATTTACCACCGGTTGAGGAAGCAAGTTATTGGTGGGAGTCGCATGTTCGAACAATGATCACGAACAACGTCAAGCTTTGACGTGGAATGATTTCAAGGATTTGATTAGCGATCGTTACTTCCCTCAATCATATCGACTGGAGAAAGAGACCGAATTTACATGACAGTGGTTGAATATGAAAGGAATTTTAATAGATTGTCTCGATTTGCACCGTATTTGGTTGATACAGATGAGAAGAAAGCTCATTGCTTTGAACAAGGGTTGCGATCGAAATTCGAGGAATATTAGTGGCTTGAAATTAGCAACTTATAGGGAAGTAATTGAACGAGCACAAGCGATTTCTAGTGGTCTCGCAACTAGAAACCCGAGATGAAAGCGTGAATTTTATGGAAAAGAAAAAGGAAGAATTGGGAAAAGTGGAAGTGAGCAACGGGCGAGATGGCAACAAATATCACGTTCTTGATGGGTTCGCAACACCGCAACAAGCACCGACAAGCCTCGTGCCCAAATTGCAAGAAACATCATAAAGGTGAATGCCGGCTAGGAAAGAATGTGTGTTATTCTTGTGGAAAACTGTGGCATATGTCATATAACCGCCTAATAAGATGAGGGAGCTGAAAAGAAAGTGCAAGTACCGAAAAGAAAGTGAAGCCCCTAGTCTTTGCTATGACACAAGGAGAAGATAACTCTAAAGATGGAGCGGAACGATGTCGTATTCTTCAAGTGTTCAATACTCCGACTTTGGTCTTATTTGATTACGGAGCTACACATTCCTTTATCTCTACAAAATTTTGTTCCAATCTTGAAATGCCTTGCTATGTTGATTGTGATGCACTAGAAATTAACATTCCTTCAGAAAAACTATTATAACTTCTAGGATAATAAAAGGCATAGTAATAGATTTAGAGGAAAGGAACTAGAAGTCGACCTTCATGTTATGTATATGCGAGATTTTGATATAATCCTAGGAATGGATTGATGGGTAAGAATCATGTAACACTCGGATGTCGTGAGCGGGAAGTGGAGATTCAATGTCCCGAGAGCCAAAATTTTGTTTTCATGGTGCAAGAACAAAGGCTCCATCCAAAATTATCGCAATAAAAGCGATGAAAATGTTAAGAAAAGTAATTGCTTTGGGTATTTAGTTACCATGATCAAACACAATCGACAAAAGTAAGATCACGGAAGTACCAAGTAGTAAGGAATATGTAGATGTGTTTCCGAGGAATTACCGTGATTCCACTAGACCGCCAAGTTGAATTTACAATAGATCCGTACCTGGGCAAGACCGATCTCAAAAGCACCATACCGAATGGCACCGAGAGAATTGCAAGAACTCAAAGTTCAATTGCAAGACCTACTTAGAAAAGAATTTATCCGACTAAGTGTATCTCCTTGGGGTGCTCCCATTATTTGTGAAAAGAAAGATGGAACCCTAAGAATGTGCGTGGATTACGTAGAACCGAATAGATCGACGATTAAGAATAAGTATCCATTGCCCAGATCGAAGATTTATTTGATCGACTTAAAGGTGCTAGTGTGTTCTCAAAGATCGACTTGAGATCGGGTTATCACCAACTAAAAATCAAAGAGAGTGACATTCGAAACAACTTTTAGAACAAGATATGGTCATTTTGAATTCACCGTCGTACCTTTTGTCTCTCGAATGCGCCAGCGCCTTCATGGACTTAATGAACCGAGTTTTCTACTCATATCTTGATCGGTTTGTTATTGAGTTCATTGACGATATTCTAGTGTATTCAAGGGATAAAAAGCAACATGTCAACATCTCGGGACCGTATTGGAAATATTAAGAAAAGAAAAGTTGTATGCAAAGTATCGAAATGTGAGTTTTGGTTGAACAAGTTGCTTTTCTTGGACATGTGATTACTTGAGAGGAATAGAAGTAGATCCGTCAAAAGTTAAAGCGATAAGCAATTGAAAAGACCAACTAATGTGAATGAGGTCAAGTTTTCTTGAATGGCGGTGGTATTATCGAAGATTTATAGAAGGTTTCTCAAAGATTTCGGTCCATTGACAAAGTTGACACATAAAATGAGAAGTTTCAAGGAATGAACAGATGTGAGCAAAGTTTCCAAGAGCTAAAGCAACGCCTCATGTCAACTCCTGTTCTAACTGTGCCTGATGGTACCGATGGTTTCATTATCTACAGTGATGCTTCAAAGCAAGGACTTGGATGTGTGTTAATGCAACATGGAAATGTGATAGCTTATGCTTCAAGACAATTGAAACCACACGAGAAGAATTATCCGACACATGATCTTGAGCTTGCAGCTGTGGTACATGCGTTGAAGATTTGGCGACATTATCTTTATGGGAGCAAGTGTGACATTTACACTGACCATAAAAGTTTGAAATATTTCTTCACGCAGAAAGAGTTAAACCTTCGGCAAAGAAGATGGTTAGAGTTGGTTAAAGACTATGACTGCACCATTCACTATCATCCTGGAAAGGCAAACGTAGTTGCTGATGCATTGAGCCGAAAAAGTTACGTGGCAACGTTACTTACTAAACAAGAAGAACTGATTAGAGAATTTCAGAAATTGAATTTGGAAGTGGTGACGCCACCAAACACCACGATAGGAATCATTTCTACACTTGTTGTTCGTCCGATAATTCAAGATCGAATTAGAGAGGCACAAAAGAATGATCCATTTTTGTGCAAAATGAAGAAACGAGCAGAAGAGGGTACAATTCAAGGATTTGCTATCACGACCGATGGTACTCTTGTCTTTAACGGGAGATTGTGTGTACCGAATAATGAGGAATTGAGACAAGAACTACTTGAAGAAGCTCATAACACTCCATATTCCGTGCATCCCGAAGGAACCAAATGTACAAAGATTTGAAATCAATCTATCGGTGGCGGATTATGAAGAAATCCATCGGAGAGTTTGTAGAAAATGCATTACATGTCGCAGTGAAATTCGAACATCAACGATCGTCGGATTACTAAATCCACTTGAGATTCCCGAGTGGAAATGGGAATACATTTCTATGGATTTTGTGGTTGGGTTACCGCGTGCGCTTAGAGGTAATCACGCTATCCGGGTTATTATTGATAGATTGACAAAATCACTCACTTTCTTCCCATGAAGATGACTTTTAGCATGGATCGCTTAGCTCAACTCTATATTAATGAGATTGTAAGGCTACATGGAGTGCGGTGTCCATCAGGTCGATCGAGACACAAGATTTACTTCCAATTTTGGAAAAGTCTCCATCGACTTTAGGCACTAAGTTAAATTTCAAGATCTGATTACCATCCTTAATCGATGGATGACAGAGCTTAACTATCCAAATTCGGAAGATATGCTTCGTGCTTGCGTGTTAGATATGGGTGGAAGTTGGGAGAAGTATTTACCGTTGGTGGAATTCGCTTATAATAATAGCTATCGCCACTATTGGAATGGCTCCATTTGAAGCACTGTATGGAAGAAAATGTAGGTCACCAATTCATTGGGATGAAGTTGGAGAGAGACGGATTTTAGGGCCTGAATTAATTGAAGAAACAGTTGGAGTTATCACAAAGATCAGAGAAAGAATTAAGGCAGCCCAAGATCGTCAGAAATCGTATGTTGACCTAAGGCGAAAGGATATACACTTCGAGATTGGTGACAAGGTATTTTTAAAGATAGCGCCGATAAAAGGAGTGATCAGATTTGGCAAGAAAGGAAAGTTACAGCCTCGTTATGTGGGGCCTTTTGAAATACTTGAAATGATAGGAAATGTGGCATATCGATTAGCTTTACCTCCAGACTTGGCTGGCGTTCATGATGTGTTTCACGTGTCGATGCTTAGGAAATATATTTCAGATCCAGGTCATGTTATATCTCATGAGAATTTACAGGTTTCACCAAATCTAACATACGAAGAGGTACCGATTGCTATTCTAGATAGAAAGGTGCATACTTTAAGAAATCGAGAGGTGCCTTTGATGAAAATACAGTGGAGTAGGCATGGACCTGAGGAAGCCACATGGGAAAGAGAAGATGAACTTTTGGTTCGCTATCCCAACCTTAGAGATTTACCAGGTTAATTTCGAGGACGAAATTATTTTTAAGGGGGGTAGAATGTAATACCCCAAGAAATTTTCATAAAGAAGTATGATATATATATATATATATATATATTTAAGAATGAATTATTTTTCTTTAAATTGTGAACTAATGAAAATTTGAGTTTTGAACGTTTTTACAGGTTGTTCGGCCAAGAGCGAGGATGCGCCCTAGCGAAAATGTAAAGTTTGATATTATAAGTTTTAATGCTTTAGTAAATTATAATTATGATTTTTTTTATGAAAGTTTAATTTTATGCATTGGTCATTAATTCATGATATTACGTGATTTAGACATAAGAATCGATTAAAACGCTTACATGTTATGCATTAGAGTAATAAATTAAAAGAAAATAACAAATGGATATATATGTAAATATGAATATTTGATGCCTAATATGTGGTAATGTGTGGAGAAGTGTAGAATTATAGAATTCTCTAGAATGGTGAATAATCACCATTAAAATAATTGAAAATAAAAGAAAATTTGTGGATAATTTCTATAAATAGGCTACTATTCATCATTTTCATCATTTTCTTCCCCAATTTCGTGCTTCACACACTACACACACACTAAAATTTTGAAAACTTCATGCTCCAAATTTCACGATCCAACTGCTAAATTTTCGATCGGTCTTGAAATCGTATAATTCCATCCTTAGAACACATCCGTGGTTTGAAATTTAGAAAATATGAACTTATGAACATGATGTATTTTCGGTCATTTTGTGAATTATGAAGAGGATGTGTTGTTGTTTGATGATTTCTTGATCTTATGTTAAGTTAATCGCCGACCAATCGCTTAACGTTGAAATTTTGAACATATGTGCATTCTTTGGAATTTGGTAAATTTCAAAATTTTGGAGGTCTTTATCTTGAATTTATGCTGTTTATATGCTTGATATTTGTTCATATATGTGTTGTTGGGTTGAAATAAACATGTTTTGAACAAGAAAACGTTTGAAATCGAGCCGTTGAAAACCCCTTTTGCCGAAACCCTAGCTCATGTAATGTTGGATTTTTATTTTATTTGATCATTTTAACTTCATATTTGGATTCTATGATATGAATAAAGCTTAAAATGATTTATTCGATTTTTCGCCGACGATTCAAAATTTGGAAAATTTTAGTTTGACGTCGAATTAGGGCTTTCAATGCTAAAGCTTTGATTTTGGATTTTGATGATTGATTTATGTTCTTTGATAATAGTTGAACATATATGGAGGCTCGCTTAAGATAAATGACGCCTTATGCGATTTTTCACATTGAACATACGTTAGGTTAAAAGGGTATTGTTGATTTTGGTTAAGACTAGATGATTTGTACATGTTGATGAATCTTATATAATTAATTGGACATATGAAACTTAGTTAAGAGTAATGTTAAAGTGCTAGGTGGCGAACATCCAAGCTCAAGGACGGACAACCAAGCAAAGGCTAAAGAGTTTTGAAACGCTTACACGAAAGGGGGTTTACTCGATCCGTAAGTACGTTGTATGGTTATAATCATTGTTGTGTTTTGTGCATGCATGTGAGCTAGAATGTTAAAGAAGACTCGAGGAGACCCACAAGGGTCTAGTGTGGCGATCTACACTCGAGGAGGCCCACGAGGGGCTCAATGTTAAAGAATTACCTCGAGGAGGCCCACAGGGCCAACCAACGCGATAAATAATGAGTACCGCAAGGGTAATCGCCAATGAGATAAATAATGAGTACCGCAAGGTAATCATAAAGAAGAGTTCATTATGTTGTGTGCATTACGTAATTGGTTATAACCGCTGCAGCAGTATTCCCCACCGAGTATGTTTACATGCTCACATCCCCTATTTTCATATATGTTTTTGCAGTCGAGAAGTTGACGGTTGATGCCGACGGAATGAGCTCCACACATACATTCTCTCGTGATCATGTTTTATGTAAATATGTTTTAAACCATGCTAGTACTCAAATGTGTTGAGAACAAACTTCAATGGTTTTCGCTAAAACTATGTTTGATATACTATGATATTTCATAGATATGTATATATTTTGTTGAGGGTCGTGTCCCTAGTTGCTATTGTTATTGTCGTAATTGCTATTGCTTTGTTGGTGTTGTTGTTTGGTAGGCATATACGTATTCTGTGGTATATGCCGTCCGTTCACAAATTTTACCTCCATTGCTTATATATATAATTACCAATATTATTATTATTATATTATAATTGTTAAAGAAATAAAGATTTTATTAATGTCTCTTTACAAGAATGGGGCGTTACATTAAGATTCATACGTCCGCCGAATGGTTTGAATCGAGGAAGAAATGAAAAGATAGGATATTATATCTTTCAAGACGAATAGGTATAATAGTAGTTAAGGTATGAAAATAGATCCTCGACGTTAAAAGGATTGATGTAGTAAGTCCGCTATTTCGGATCAATGATTATCGGAAAAGTATAGCGATGTACTAAACCTCGTTTCTCATGTTGAAAAGGGTTCTGCTCAGAAGAGAAAGAAGACGACAATTAAGTACTAGTGACGTAAGAACTTTAAGTTCTCGAGGTGGGCTTTCTTACCAAAACCAATTACGAGCTTTTTGGAAAATGTTTTACTGTTATTACTTTACTGTTTTTCTGCAAATGATAAAGTACGATATTGTCTGCCAAAAATGTTTTATGTTTTGTATATGTCCATTCGGGTTGCCTGGGGCAACAGGAAAAGTATTATGAATTCGGGTCCTATGCTAGAGGAGTAAGGGAGAAAGCCTAGCTAGGATTGTGTACACGTGTTGGGCCTTTGAACCGCTGGGCGGTTAGTTGCGTCCGGGTGAAGGAAGGCCTCCCTCCTGGCGCGTTAATCCATAGCCGACTTGGAATATACGTTGTGATGAGAAAATGCTTGGCCAAACAATGATTTTGAGAAAGTAATGAAAATGTTTTAGTAAGCGCAATGCCTTTTCAAATAAAACCCTTGTGTCTTACTGTGATGAGGGCAGTACAATATTCGTAAATAAAAAGTAAAATGTTTTCGGCATGTGTCCACTGAGTGCATCTTTGTACTCAGCCTGTATATTTGTTTTTAAATGTGCAGGTTGAGCTGGTAATGGAACAGAGCGGGAGTTGAGCGGAATCTTTTGCCAAGTAGTATGAAGTATTTTTGGTTCGCCTTGAGAATGCATCTCCATATGCATGTCTCACACGTTTTATTCCGCTGCCAAACTCTTGAGACTCTTGATATTTTGTTACTATGTTAAAGTTCTTGATTATCCTGTTAAAGCTTTGTAAGAGTTGCTGTTTTGTCCAAACGTTCGTATCAACTCTTTATATAAGTTATTTTACCCATCCTAAATCTCGTTTTGTTTGGAAACATCCGTATTTCTTCATAGATGAAATAAGTTGAAAACCTTATTCTTTTAACATTCATTTAATTCAATCCCAAGTCGCAGTCCGGTAAGGTAGTAGCCGAATCGGGCTGTGACATATCATCGGCTGCTCGTCATTCAACTCAACCCAAAACAGACACAAAACAAAACAAGACAAAACGAAACAAGGAAAACAAAACCAAACAAAACAAAAACAAAAATAAAATCTTCATTGGCAGGTACAGGGAATACTATATTCATATCCTCCTCATTCACTTCATTATCATACGCCCATTGTAGATATTCTCCATTCAATAACTCGTTATAGTAATCATAATCTTCATATATCGCAGCTTACATTCAAATCAAACACCATCGCCAATGCTTAACAAGAGAAATAACATATCAAAAGATAAACAAAACCATGAAACCATCTAATGTCAGAACTTATCATTTTATAAAATGGAAAACTGTGAACCTCACATACCACTCCTACAAGAATTATATAGAAATATCACACTTTTAGCAATAAAAGGGAAACAATAAAGTCCAAATATATTCAATCCATATATTCTTAATGGAAAGTCTAGAAACCGTATATGCTAAATTTTGATGGGCCTTGTTTCATAGCAGTAATATATAGCCCTCTACAATATATAGTTCACTTTGCATACTTATTCACCTAAGCATCATATGCTAACCTTCTTTAATGTAGCTTGTGACATATGGTAATTAAATGAACCGTGTTACATTCCTAGACAATACACGACTAAAATCATACACGCCTATATTGAAAAATTTAAGAAGGCAAATAAGACCAACGAAGAATAAATAAATTAGTGGCATAAAATGCAAAGACAACCATTATTGGCGTTTTGTAAACACAACACTATCATCGTCTTCATACTTCTCTCGAAACAAAATGTCGTTACAATCGAACATTTACCTCGATTCAAAAGGAGTTATTTCTTAAATGGGTTTCTTCTTGGTCATCACGGTATTCCCGAAATCGAACTTCACGCCGTCTCACAATCTCTCAAATGGAGATGTGGTTCACACTTAGGGTCCTTCGAGATGCTCCATTTGCAAAGAAGAAGTTATTTTAGCGACCTCGCTCAATAAAACAAAAAGCAAAGGAGCGAACGAAAACAATACCTACATTTCGTGTGTGGAGGAGAATGTGTATTCCTCTGATGGGCTATGGAAAATTGTAACAGCCCGCCTTTCCAAAGTACGGATTAGCAGGAACTGTTACTAATGACGGGGATTAACAACAGGAACAAAGACTAATTACGAATCTGCAAGTATATGATAGACAAATTTCAAAACTTTATATCATTTAATATGACACATATATCGTACATATGAAACTAGATCATTTCGACTCTCGACAAAGGGTTCACTCAAAACATAGCCTATATAACTCTGCAATAAAAGACATGTGATTACACATATGACGATATGTAATCAAGGCTATACTTATCGACGTCAGAAGACTCCAACTGCTCAACACTTCAACATCCACATCAACTGCTCAACCTACACATTTAAAAACAAATATGCAGGGCTAAGTACAAGAATGCACTTAGTGGGCTCATGCCAAAACACATTTTTTTTTAATTACACTGCCCCATAAGTAAGACACAAGGGTTTTAGTTGAAAATGCCTTGTGCTTACTAAAACATTTTCTCATTTTCAAAAGTCGTCTGGCCAGACATATTTTTGTCTGTATGATCCATATCGCCAGATAGTAATATCATAACATCATCACATAACGTCATCACATAACATCATCACACGTTGGTAGCGAACCAACAACTTTCAATATCATCATGCCAGCCAACTCCACATATAGTATGACATCACATCAGGATCATCATACGTTGGTAGCGAACCAACAACTTTCAATATCATCATTCCAACCAACTCCACACATAACAATATCATATCAAATTAATCCTAGCCAGGTATTCTGCATCCGGCTTAGGAACAAATATTGATTTCTCATAAGTCGGGGAGCGACCCAACAACTGATTCACTTTCATAGCCCAACAACATGATAGGATCATACATAAAAACATAAATACTTTGGGCAGGTAATCATCATTTCTCAACTGAAAGCTTGTAAATAAATACTTTGATTCGCAAAATAAATAAAAGTGGTTTTCGAATAAAGCCCACCGTACGTAGCTTTTCAATAAAAGTTCCTTTCTAACTTCAACGCCAAGTCCACGTCCCACCTTTGTAATGCCCCATAATCCTAAAGACGGATTAAAGAGGACTAATACTAGGAAGAGTAATTATGGTTCATGATAGCTATTTCAAAGACATAAACCCTCCCAATAAGACAATTCAACCATAATATACATTAATAACACAATGTACAAAGAAAGCTAGCCATCGATCCAAAAGAATACCAACGATCCAAGGACTTAAACTATTAATTCATCTGCATAAGCATAATATTCAAAGTAGACATTGTTCAAAACACGCCGAAGGCATGTGAATACACGACGTACGACGCAGCACCCAAGGTTTCTAACTTAACATTCAAAAGCATCTTACTTCTCAACACCCTCCATCATCATCATCACACTCAACTCGCACATTTAAAACAACATGCGGTCGAGTACAAGAATGCACTCGGTGGACTCATGCCAAAACATTTTATCGTATTTAAATTACATCGCCACATCATGGTAAGACATAAGGGTTTTACTTGAAATGCCTTATGCTTACTAAATCATTTTCATCGGTTCATAAACATCATTGCTTGGCCAAGCATTTTACTGCATGTATGATCCATGTCCTTAATCTCATTATAACATTAACATTTACGCCAGAAGCGAGGCCTCCTCTACGCCGCCGTGACCGCCGCAGCATTGTCCTTACAGCCCCACAATCACTATTTTCTTGTACACGTTAACCCTAGCTGTATAAGCCTTCCTATATAGATCCGATTGATTTCATTTATAAGTCGGGAACGACCCAACAACATTCATTCAATTCATGGATAGATTCATACATAAAACATAAACATTTTCGGCGTGTAATTTCACAAACATTTTATCATCATCTTTGATATAAACATCGTAAATAAAATCATTTGTTCAAGATTTTATCATTTAAGAGTATAGTAAAGCCCACCGACCTCGATCGTCAAATTTTGATTCTCCTTCACGCCAAGTCGTCACGCGCCTTCTACACCTTTACGTAAATACGATACGCTCACACGTTGAGATTTTCAAAGTTTAGAATAAACTTTGATAACTTATTCTAATATAATTTGAATTCCTTAATCTAATTCAATACGCGCTCAATCACAGATTTTGAACTAACATTTCTCGTATTGAGATATGTTCAACTATTTTATTTTAACCTTTTAGTTAAACGCTTAACGATTTACACGTTTTTCGATGCAAGGATTTCAATTATGAAATCTTTTCTCACTAATGAGATTTCCTTATATAAATAATCGTTTTACGTATTAGCGTATTTTTCTAACGATTTCATACGTTGATTTCAAAAGTCAACATTTTGACTTTTCTTTATTAAATTCTTTAAAATTCATATTTTAATATCTAATTCAATATAAATCGATTTTCAATCGATTTCTTTTCATAATGTCCTAATTTCGATTTTTCACGCAAATCGATAAACTTCATTAATATTTTCTTAAATATTAATTAACTTATTCGTTAAACATTATTTTTCATTTCTAACGTTATTTAATATAACGTCATCATAAACATAGTATTCTATGTTTATAAAATTTCATAGATTCTTAATATGTCTAAATTAATTTCTAGACATATAATATATTATTTTTCTCGATATTAAGGATTTAAAATCCTTAATATATATAGATATATATATATAAGCTACGGTTTTAAGCTTATATTTTCATTCTCCTTCCAAAATTCTTCTAAATTCATATAGTGTACTATTTTATCATAGTATCACTAATATGAATTAATATTAACTATAGAAAAATTTGAGCATCACTTATTCTAAACCTATAGGTCTCGATTATTTGCAAAGATTAGCCAAATAATTTTCTAAATTCTAATAAAATTATACAAGGTTCCAACATTAATCTATAACATAATTATAACCTATAGTCCGACATAATTAAATTCTATATCAAGGTATATGTGTTCAAAGGTTTCGTTCCTCCAATCTTCATACCAAACATTTTTATAAAATTCCAATTAAATTATACCATGCTCAAATTCTATAGTTAGTAACATTACATCATAATATCATACTAGAATCAATTCAATCATCATATATTCAAGCCTATAGCTTTCGGTTATTTTGATGAAATTGAGCAAATAATATCCAAAATTCTAGTAAAACATGTAGTACATAATTAATGCCCTAGATCACTAATATGCCATTACATTTCTTAAATAAAAATTGTACAAAAATTTCTATTTTCTTCCTATTTTCGCAATAATGAAACATATAGCATAGGATTTTTTAAATTTCCCAAAAGTCACCATGAACCCTACTACATCATATATCAATAATTCATACTCAATTCATTCATGAAATTTTCGATCATCAACATTTTTTCATAACATGTTTAATTTAATTTTAAACATGACATATGCTCTTATAACATCCTAATACATATTATTAATGAACAAGATATCATGCTAGTCTTATTTCATAATTAAAAACCATGCTCAAACATAAGATCTAACCATTAGAAATTTAAAACTTAATGTATAATCGAGCTCGCTCGATTTCTAACCTTTTAACGGTATGGATTTTAAGTGCAAAGGCTTAATATCAAGCTTTGGCTAATTGGAACTCAAGAACACACAAGGGTTTTTAAAGAAGAAAGCTCACTATTTGCTTTTGGGAGAGAGAGAATCAGGTTTATGTTAATGAGACTTAACCCTTATGTATTGAACTAAATAAAATCTCACTCCTTCACTCTCTCTCTATCGGTCATACTCTCACAATTCAAAGTTTTGAAGCCCTTTTTAAAATTATTCTTTACGACTCATCAAAGAATACATCATCCACACTTACTATGTCTTACACAAAATTATTTCTCGATAAAACAATCCCTCGAATTGGAGAACATAGCCGCGTTCATATGGTGTCCCAAGAGGAGCAATTTAATTCTTTTTGTCCTAATACATGCATTAGTCAACAAAACACTTCCCCAAAATATATATAATACATCATCCAAGTGATGTATTAGTCAACAAATTCGGCCATTACACCTTACACACACCACTTGATTTTTTTCTTCATTTACTTTACTTGATAAGAGTGAATTATATCCCACTTGCATGATTTAATTCATCTCATAACATAACAAAGAAAACTTACGTGAATTATGGTATAAAACCATAAGTCACGCCTCTTTCACTTCACAAGTGATTCTTATTTTATTTTCATACCATTTATAGATATATATCATAATATATATTTTAGATGATAAATTATATCATAGGAAAATTATTAGTATCATTTTATGCAAGAAAACGCTAATTTTCGAATTAGGGTTTTCGAAAATTAGTGCATTGTCCAATAATTAATCCCTAATATTCTAGCATTGTTTTAATGCTAAATAATACTCTAATTACATATAATAATCATAGGAATTTAAATACTATGATTCCTTGATCATTTATTTCATTTTTTCTATTCATTTCTAAACGTTAACGTTTGAAACGCCTCAAACGTTAATTATCGACTCATCTCAAAATGGTCGTAATAAAGTCGTAGTTACTTTATTAAATTATTCCATTAATAATGGAATTAAATTCTAAGTCATTGCTAGAAAATTTCTCAAAATTTTAACTATCGATACTCAATCGACGTTAAAATTATATTCTTTGAAACATTTTATAAGGTTTTATTCCTTAATTCACAATTTTTGTGAATATAAATTAGAATTATTATCTCATAATTAATCGAAATCATCATTCGATAAATTATTAATTCAATTATTTCAATGAGACCCTAATTTACAATTTAAATATCGTAATTAGCATTTAATTCTTCTGGATATTACATTCTACCCCTTAAAAGAAATTTCGTCCAAATTTGCATACCTTAGAAAAATCCGGTATCGTTCTTTCATAGCTTCCTCAAGTTCCCACGTGGCCTCTTCGTCCATGATGTCTCCACAACACTTTGACTAGCGGAATGGACTTATTTCGTAATTGTTGAACTTTACGATCTAGAATCGCCGTAGTTCTTCTTCATAGCTCATATCCGATTGAGGATCACGCCGCCTTGATGGATCACGTGTTTTGGATCGTGTACGCATTTCTTAATTGTGACACGTGAAACACGCTGTACATTCCCGCACTTGGCGGAAGAGCCAACCTATAGGCTACTGGGCCTATCCTTTCTAGGATTTCATAAGGTCCTATAAAACGGGGTCTTAGTTTTCCTTTTACTCCAAACCTTATAATCCCCTTTGATGGAGAGACTTTGAGAAAGACTTTATCTCCGCTCTCAAAATATAGCTCGATCTCACGCGTATCGTCAGCATTTACTTCTCTATCTTGAGCTTCTTTTATTCTTTGCCTAATTTGTCTGACGATTTCAATCATTTCACTTATTGCTTCAGGCCCTACGATTCTTCTTTCACCCACTTCATCCCAATAAAGCGGTGATCTACATTTCTTTCCATACAAGGCTTCAGATGGGGCCTTATTAATCGTCGCTGGTAACTATTATTGTAGCAAATTCAATAAGGGTAAAACATCTTCCCACTTTGCACCTCGATCTAACACTACCGTTTTAGCATATCTTCTAGTGTCCGAATCGCCCTTTCCGATTGACCATCGATCAGGGTGAAATGTCAGGTTGAAATTCAACTGCACCTAATTCTTTTTGCAAGCTAACCCGAATCTTGAAGTGAACTTGGAGTCTCTATCGACGTGATAGATTTTGGCACTCCATGAAGTCGTATAATTTCTTTTACATACAACTGGCTAACCTATCGATCCATGAGTGATCCGAATTGGCGTAAAAATGCGCACATTTTGTGAGCCTATCAATAACTACCCGTATGGCAAGTTTCCTTTTTGATTTTGGTAGACCCGAACGAAATCCATCGCTATCTCATCCCACTTCCATTCGGTATTCCCAAGGGTTGCAACTTTCCGTAGGGGCGCTGGTGCAATGCTTTCACTGTTGGCAAACAAGACAACGCCTACAAAAGAGGCTACGCCTCGCTTCATACCTTCCCACCGTAACCTTTTTCTTAAGTCTTGATACATTTTCGTCTCCTGGTGGGTCAGAGAAGGTGTGTCATGAGCTTCACTCATGATTTCATTCAAGATCGTCGTTGTCTGAACACATAATCTTCCTTCAAATAATAAAGCATTATCTCGGTGCTTCTTGAAAATTCTTTAGTCCTTCGGCCTTACTTGGCTCTTGCTTTTTCTAACTTTTCCTCCATCCTTTGTCCTTCTATGATTCTTTTTCTTAAGTCGACGTCAAGGGTGAGTGTAGCAATACAACTCATGATCGCTCTCGGACTTTCAACCATTTCTATCTTCATTTTCTCGCACTCTTCAACGAGTTTCTTTTCCTTTGTAAGGAGACATCCCAATTTAGTCGACTTTTACGACTTAGGCATCGCCTACTACATTCGCTTACCCGGTGATAGTTAATACCACAATCGTAATCCTTCACCGCCTCGAGCCATCTTCTCCGCCTCATGTTTAGATCTCTCGCTTGAAAAGTACTTCAAACTCTTATGGTCTCAGAAGATCTCACATCTCACCCATAGAGATGGTGTTCCAAATTTTCAAAGGTGCATGAACCATCGCAGCCTAGTTCCGTGTCATGAGTTGGGTAGTTCGGTTCATGCGGTCCGAGTTGTCGGGATGCATAAGCTATCACTTTTCCTTCCTCGCATCAAGACACAACCTAGTCCGCTCTAGAAGCATCAAGATAAACTACATATTCTTTATCCGCTTCGAACTGCTAGCACCGTGCACTTGTCGCTTTTTCCTTAAGCTTCAAAATTACCACATTCTTCAAATTATTTGAACTTGATTTCTTCCGGAGTAGTCCGGGTTATTGGCCTTGCAATTTTGGAGAATCCTCGATAAATCTCCTATAATAACCAGCTAGTCCCGTGAAACTTCGATCTCGCTCGGTTCTTGGCGATTTCCATTCTGTCGACTTCTACTTTGGTCGATCTACTTTAATTCCTTCACAGACACAATGTGTCCAAGGAACATTACTTCCTTCACCAAAACTCGCATTTGCTAAACTTAGCAAAAGTTGTTCATCTCTCAAGGATTGCAACACCGTTTTAGATGATTCTTATGGTCTTCTTCATTCTTTGAATAGATGAGAATATCATCTATAAAGACCAAAACGAATTTATCTAAGTATGGATGAAACACTGCTCATAAGGTCCATAAATACGGTGGGGCATTTGTCAATCCGAACGGCACAACTATGAATTCATAATGGCCATACCTCGCTCGAATGCAGCCTTAGATATGTCTTCCTACTGCATTCTCGAGTTGGTGATAACCCGACTTGAGGTCAATCTTTGAGAATACACTCGCCTCCTCGTAATTGATCAAACAGTCATCTATCCTTGGTAAAGGATATTTATTCTTCAACACATCTTATTCGGGCCCCGATAATCTATACACATTCTCAAGGAACCGCTTTTCTTTTTGACAATAGAACAGCGCCCCCTGGCGTAAACGCTAGGTCCGATAAAACCTAGGTCCAAAAGCTCTTGGATTTGGATCTTCAATTCTTCTAGTTCCTTCGAGCCATTCTATAAGGGGCCTTTGACACGGAGCCGATCCGGTTCCAAGTCGATGGTGAATTCCAATTGTCTATCGTGAGGTAATCTGGTAGATTTTCGTGAAAAACATCCGGGAATTCGCAAACAATTTCTACATCTTCACCTTCATTTCGCTTTTATCTTCCCATTCATGTAAATAAGATACGCATGGCATCCTTTCCCGGTTATCATCCTCCTCGCCTTCAAGGTCTTGATATAATTGGGACTTTCTTCCCATGCCGATTCCGTGGAATCAGTAGCTTCTTGTCCCGAAAATGAAATGAAATTTTTCTCTTTGCAAAGAATTGTGGAATGGTTTGTAGCTAACCAATCCATTCCTAAAATTATATCTACGCCACCCATGGGTATTATGTTCAAATTGTTCGCCGTAACCTTAAGTGATCCTAATTTCAACTCTAGTTCGAGCAAAATGCGTAATGATCATAATCCCACCTATAGGTGAAGAGATTCTCATGTCCCGATTTGCCTTCTCGATCTAAGTTCAAACATATCAACACATGTTCTGATATAAAGGAATGTGAAGCACCCGTATCGAACAACAATATAACAGGCGTGTTGAGAAGAATTCCCATACCTGCCAGGTTTCCCTGGTTCTGTTCGTTCTGCCTCCGATGTAGAGCATACGCCTAGCCGAGCCGGCCGAGGTCGACGGGCGCTGTCCTTGTTGATTCTGCTCTTTGTTGTTGCGGCCGCCGTTGCTTGACGTTGTTCTTCCGACGCCGCCGCCGTGGGTTGCCGCCTGCTTGCTTGGGGTTGCCGCCACCGCTGCTCTTGCACTTGCCGAGGTGGGGCAGGAATTGAATAGCCCTGAGTGGCTGGGCATTGCCGGGCTGATTCGGCCTTACCACTGTTTCCGGGCGTGTCCCAGGGCAATTGTTAGCGTAATGCCCTTTCACACCGCACTTAAAACAGTTCCCGCCCGCCATGCACATTCCCTTGTGCATTTTCTGGCACTTTGGACAAGGTAGAGCCCTAACCTGCTCTTGTGGACCTCTCACCGGAGGGGAAAAGACTGGCCTCTTCCATCCCTGTCCTGGAGGCGCCACATTCCCTTGCCATTTCCGTTTGTTCACATTATCAAGATTTCCTGCTATTGCCACCAAAGTTTGGTTCCCACTTTCTTTTACCCCTATCTCCTCAGATTCGAGTCTCGTACGATGTCGACTTATCATCCGGCATTGTCGCTCTATATCTAAGGCTCGCCCAAGAGCCTCGGTATAGTCAAGTCTCCATGGTCAAGCGAGAGACATCCCGATCTCTCGGCCTTAGACCCGACCCAAACTTCTCTCGACATCTTCAGTCTCGTGTTCACCGATCAGTGCATACCTCGACATGTCGCAAAAGATGCGATCATAGTCGGTTCATCGACATCTTCTTTGCTTTAAAACGAAGAATTCGTTCTTTCCTTTTCTATAATTTTTCGGATGTATTTTTCATACATCTCCTCTTGAAGTCTTCCCAAGTAAATTCGCCCATTTGCTCGGTGTAAAATCTTTCTTCCGCTTCCCACCGTAAGTCGGCAGTCCAGAAGTCGAAAGGTAATGCACGACGCCGCTCCTCCCGCGTGCATCGTAGAAAGTCAAAATTGCGTTCCATTGCTCTTATCCATTGCTCGCCTCATCGTGATTTCCTTTCCCATTAAAGATGTGAGGTTCTCGCCTTAGAAAGAGTTCCTCTATCCTACGATCGGTGGAGGTGGGGGTGGTTGAGGTATAATTTCGGTTCTCGAACCGGATTCTACCTCTTCCCTTCCTCTTCCCTTGCTCTTCCTCTACCTCTAATCCCTTGTTCGGATCTCTTCTAGGAGGCATTCTTATATAAGACATTCAATTAAAACCCATTATTTTCACAATTTAAACATACATAATATCATCATACAATCTTATTGTAAAACGACTTTAATAAAACATTTCATCTTTGTCATGCACCTTTTGCATAAAAGCCCATTCGTGGTCATATATATACATCGTAAAATTTTGCCATAAGAAAGGCCGTTCATAAGCGCCTCTAAAAGGAAGTTACATACATACAAGCTTACATGACATTACAAAATACTAAGTTTTCATTTCCACTATATACATAAGCAACCACACTATATACATACTACACTATATACGCCTTCAAAATCTACGCTCCGCCTTCATCCGAACTCTCTCATTCTTCCTCATCCTCATCGATCTTCTTCCTCATCGTGATCTTCCTCCTCATCGAGTCGCCCTCTCGCACGAACCCCGGATGGTCCCGCCCATCCTCTCCGATCGCATGGATGTCGCGATCGGGCCATAATCCTCGCGCCCGACCGTAACCAACACGCACCGGATCAGGCATCCCGAGTGTCCGACACTCTCATTCTCGCCAGACGGCGATAGGGCTCACTGGAGGTGGTGGAGCTACCATCGGTGTAGGGCTCACTGGAGGTGGTGGAGCTGCCATCGGCGGTAGGGGCGGGAGTGGTGGACGTAGAGGATGTCCAAAAGACAACGGTGGAAAAACAGGCGCCCCGAGTGCAATCGGTCGCGCTGCCCTATCCACTTGGGCAAGTCTGCCCTCATCAAATAGATACCGGGGCACCACAGATTAACCCGCCTCGAACCTCTCGTAAAAGCCACTCCGCGTGTCGTCACGCCATGTATACTCCTGAGGGTGGTAAGGTCCTCTCGGGGCGGCTCCGTAAATGCAGAAGACATAACTAAGATGGCTGATGAATCGCGGTAGGTCCGCGATCAAGTCATAGTCTCCGCCCACTCGGTAGATGTAATCACCGGACACTTCCCGGCCATAATCTTCCCAGTCGTACGGAAGTCGGGTCAAGAGGCGCTGACGCCATCGAAATCCGCCACACCATATACTGCATCCTCCAATGTCCGAGGTATCGCATCAAGAACTCTCCCAAGTCGCCGCCATAACACATCCAATACTCCCGATAAGCACGAACTACTTCCTCGGCGTGGCGTGTGGTCCTAGCCTCCTCCTAGCAAAGATACCGCATCTCCTCCATCTGCCACGCACAAAACTAGCGTAAGTCAAACTAAACATTATCCGATAAATGATAAGATACACTTAAACGCATCATAAGCGCCAGATAAACCGGACAATCTATAAGGCGATAATAATATAAACACATCCGATAAACAGATAAATGTTATAAGAAAATGTTTTCATGTACATTATACGTCAGAACTCTCTTATTTTACTAGGAAACTTATTATCTAGCAGCGTTCTAAAGTCTATGTTATACTATGAGGTCTTTGTACTAAGTAAAACTCGAACTAAAATCCTATAGACTCGTGAATTCTGGAGATAGAAAAGGGGTTCAGTCCTTCATAACAAATGAAGTTCAGTGTGTTACAAGTACGCAGGCGAAAACCGTGCATAATTCGGAGTTCAGACGAAAGAGAACGAGCTAAAACAAAATCGCTGCGCAATGCAGAAAAATTTCGCGCGCTCGCGCCGAGATTGTTGGCGATGCCGACACCGAGGTCGTGTATGCCGTTGCCGACACCGAGGTAGTACAAGCTACCACGGTCGATATATCGAAGTCGTTGTTATGGACTTCAAGTCAAAGTCGACGATCGCACATGCCAAGTGGAAGTCGGTTGCACATGCCGAGGTCGGTCGAGGCCGAACATGCCGAGGTCGAGTCGAGGTCGCACATGCCGAGGTCGAGGTCGAGGTCGCACATGCCGAGGTCGAGGTCGAGTCCGCATACGCCGAGATTGAAGTCGAGTTCGCATACGCCGGTTGTAATGATGGCGCCGACGCCGCTCGCTTCAAACGCTGAGGTCCTAATCGCCTTCGCATTCGCCTTTTGCCTCAAGCTCGAGGCTATCGTTACTTTCGTTGTTCACGCCCTTCTTTTGTTCTTGCACGGAAAGAAGTTCGCACTTCTATGCTCTTTTGCAATATGTGATCATGCTTCTTATGTAGTCTATGTTCTTCTTGTGATGACATATCATTCGTCATAATCAATCTTGAAAATTGAAACTAAAGTTTCAAAGAATGAGAACACAGCTCATTAATACATGCATATTTCTTTGAATTCCAAAGAATCTATTATTTCAACATCGCCATTTACGCTCGCTTCAAGTGTATTTATTCATTATACGAAATCTTGAAATTTGAACAAATCGATTATGAAAACTCGAAAGTTTTATCCAATTTCATAATATAACTTATTAAAGCATGTATTAATTGAATTACAAATTCAACATTTCATTTGTGGCACATAATGCTCATTATCGAACATAGGTATTAATTTCAAACATGATCACCTGCATGAACTTCGTTTCATTTCCAACATTAATCATATAGTCTTCCCAATCATTGGATGACTTTTATTGATTTCAAAGAAAATAAGTTTTGACAATTTCTTTCTCGTAATTTATTTTTCAATCGAACATCATAACATTTTTTTTTTCCTTCAAGAATGATTCCAATCTGGTTCATCATTAAACTTTTCATTTCAAGAATTTGAGAAGGAAATCATTTACCTCGTCCGGTTGAAATGGATGTGATGGAGTGTTGAGTATAGTCACCGATTTCTAGAAGTCTAGTGACTCAATCTAGACTCAACTTGAAAGAAGGTTTTGGATCAAAGAGTGAACTCGCCTCGATACCACTGTATGCACCCATAATCCTAAAGACGGATTAAAGAGGACTAATACTAGGAAGAGTAATTAGGGTTCATGATAGCCTATTTCAAAGACATAAAACCCTCACAATAAGACAATTCAACCATAATATACATTAATAACACAATGTACAAAGAAAGCTAGGCCATCAGATCCAAAAGAATACCAACGATCAAGGACTTAAACTATTAACATTCGCATATAAGCATAATATTCAAAGTAGACATTGTTCAAAACACGTGAAGGCATGTGAATACACGTATGACGACGTGCACCCAAGGTTTCTAACTTAACATTCAAAAGCATTCAGACTTCTCAACACCCTCCATCATCATCATCATCACCAACCCGCACATTTAAAACAACATGCGGTCGAGTACAAGAATGCACTCGGTGGACTCATGCCAAACATTTTATCGTATTTAAATTACATCGCCACATCATGGTAAGACATATGGTTTTACTAAATGCCTTATGCTTACTAAATCATTTTCATCGCTTCATAAACATCATTGCTTGCCAAGCATTTTACTTGCATGTATGATCCATGTCCTTAATCTCATTATAACATTAACATTTACGCCGTAGAAGGAGGCCTCCTCTACGCCGCCGCGACCGCCGTGCATTGTCCTTACAGCCCCACAAATACTATTTTCTTGGTACACGTTAACCCTAGCTGTATAAGCCTTCCGACATAGGATCCGAATTGATTTCATTTATAAGTTGGAACGACCCAACAACATTCATTCAATTCATGGATAGATTCATACATAAAACATAAACATTTTCGCGGTGTAATTTCATAAACATTTTATCATCATCTTTGATATAAACATCGTAAATAAAATCATTTGTTCAAGATTTTATCATTTAAGAGTATAGTAAAGCCCACCGACTCCTCGATCGTCAAATTTTGATTCTCCTTCTACGCCAAGTCGTCGCGTACGCCTTCTACACCTTTACGTAAATACGATACGCTCAAATCACGTTGAGATTTTCAAAGTTTAGAATAAACTTTGATAACTTATTCTAATATAATTTGAATTCCTTAATCTAATTCAATACTGCTCAATCACAGATTTTGAACTAACATTTCTCGTACTTCGAGATATGTTCAACTATTTTATTTTAACCTTTTAGGTTAAACGTTTAACGTATTTACACGTTTTTCGATGCAAGGATTTCAATTATGAAATCTTTTCTCACTAATGAGATTTCCTTATATAAATAATACGTTTTACACGTATTAGCGTATTTTTCGAACGTATTTCATACGTTGATTTCAAAAGTCAACATTTTGACTTTTCTTTATTAAATTCTTTAAAAATTCATATTTTAATATCTAAATTCAATATAAATCGATTTTCAATCGATTTCTTTTCATAATGTCCTAATTCTCGATTTTTCACGCAAATCGATAAACTTCATTAATATTTTTCTTAAATATTAATTAACTTATTCGTTAAACATTATTTTTCATTTCTAACGTTATTTAATATAATCGTCATCATAAACATAGTATTCTATGTTTATAAAATTTCATAGATTCTTAATATGTCTAAATTAATTTCTAGACATATAATATATTATTTTTCTTGATATTAAGGATTTAAAATCCTTAATATATATAGATATATATATATAAGCTACGGTTTTAAGCTTATATTTTCATTCTCCTTCCAAAATTCTTCTAAATTCATATAGTGTACTATTTTATCATAGTATCACTAATATGAATTAATATTAACTATAGAAAAATTTGAGCATCACTTATTCTAAACCTATAGGTCTCGATTATTTGCAAAGATTAGCCAAATAATTTTTCTAAATTCTAATAAAATTATACAAGGTTCCAACATTAATCTATAACATAATTATAACCTATAGTCCGACATAATTAAATTCTATATCAAGGTATATGTGTTCAAAGGTTTCGGTTCCTCCAATCTTCATACCAAACATTTTTATAAAATTCCAATTAAATTATACCATGCTCAAATTCTATAGTTAGTAACATTACATCATAATATCATACTAGAATCAATTCAATCATCATATATTCAAGCCTATAGCTTTCGGTTATTTTGATGAAATTGAGCAAATAATATCCAAAAATTCTAGTAAAAACATGTAGTACATAATTAATGCCCTAGATCACTAATATGCCATTACATTTCTTAAATAAAAATTGTACAAAAATTTCTATTTTCTTCCTATTTTCGGCAATAATGAAACATATAGCATAGGATTTTTTTTAAATTTCCCAAAAGTCACCATGAACTCCTACTACATCATATATCAATAATTCATACTCAATTCATTCATGAAATTTTCGATCATCAACATTTTTTTCATAACATGTTTAATTTAATTTTAAACATGACATATGCTCTTATAACATCCTAATACATATTATTAATGAACAAGATATCATGCTAGTCTTATTTCATAATTAAAAACCATGCTTGAAACATAAGATCTAACCATTAGAAATTTAAAAACTTAATGTATAATCGAAGCTCGTTCGATTTCTAACCTTTAACGGTATGGATTTTAAGTGCAAAGGCTTAATATCAAGCTTTGGCTAATTGGAACTCAAGAACACACAAGGGTTTTTAAAGAAGAAAGCTCACGGTTTCTTGCTTTTGGGAGAGAGAGAGGAATTGTGTTTATGTTACTGAGACTTAACCCTTATGTATTGAACTAAATAAAATCTCACTCCCTTCACTCTCTCTCTATCGGTCATACTCTCACAATTCAAAGTTTTGGAAGCCCTTTTTTAAAATTATTCTTTATGACTCATCAAAGAATACATCATCCACACTTACTATGTCTTACACAAAATTATTTCTTGGATAAAACAATCCCTTGAATTGGAGAAGCATAGCCGTCGTTCATATGGTGTCCCAAGAGGAGCAATTTAATTCTTTTTGTCCTAATACATGCATTAGTCAACAAAACACTTCCCCAAAATATATATAATACATCATCCAAGTGATGTATTAGTCAACAAATTCGGCCATTACACCTTACACACACCACTTGATTTTTTTCTTCATTTACTTTACTTGATAAGAGTGAATTATATCCCACTTGCATGATTTAATTCATCTCATAACATAACAAAAGAAAACTTACGTGAATTATGGTGTACAAACCATAAGTCACGCCTCTTTCACTTCACAAGTGATTCTTATTTTATTTTCATACCATTTATAGATATATATCATAATATATATTTTAGATGATAAATTATATCATAGGAAAAATTATTAGTATCATTTTATGCAAGAAAACACTAATTTTTGAATTAGGGTTTTCGAAAATTAGTGCATTGTCCAATAATTAATCCCTAATATTCTAGCATTGTTTTAATGCTAAATAATACTCTAATTACATATAATAATCATAGGAATTTAAATACTATGATTCCTTGATCATTTATTTCATTTTTTTTCTATTCATTTCTAAACGTTAACGTTTGAAACGTCTCAAAACGTTAATTATCGACTCATCTCAAAATGGTCGTAATAAAGTCGTAGTTACTTTATTAAATTATTCCATTAATAATGGAATTAAATTCTAAGTCACGCTTAGAAAATTTCTCAAAATTTTAACTATCGATACTCAATCGACGTTAAAATTATATTCTTTGAAACATTTTATAAGGTTTTATTCCTTAATTCACAATTCTTTGTGAATATAAATTAGAATTATTATCTCATAATTAATCGAAATCATCATTCGATAAATTATTAATTCAATTATTTCAATGAGACCCTAATTTACTTAATTTAAATATCGTAATTAGCATTTAATTCTTCGGGATATTACAACCTTAACGTAAGAACTTATTTTAGTACATTGGTCACGTTTGATAGAGACGAACATAGTCTATAACGTTCTACGCATCAAATAAGGCTATCGTCGGACTTATTTTGACGTTTCCTAATCAATTGATGTCGATTATGAATTTTCTTAATTTATATGGAATATTCTACCTTTTTAGTACATAACGACGCTTTAATGTACTTACGTAACGTAAGTTACATTGTTACTAAACGTCTTCACGTCACATAGATCACGACATCGAATTACGCCCTTTGACCTTGGTCAACGTTTTGGTCAACAATTTTGACCGAATCAACAAAAAGTCAACAATTTTGACTTTGGTCAACAAAAAGTCAACATTTTGACTTTTTCAATTATTTATGAAATTCTATCACTTTATGTGAAATTCTTGTTATAAAATTCCCATAAAATCATACTATTTCTAAAACATTATTTTAGATCATATTATGTAATTACTTTGGTCAAATAAAAATTATATACCATAGAATTATACTATATGGTTTTCGGTTTTCATAATTCACTAAGCAAACAATTTTTTTTAAAATTCTAATAAATTCACATAATACTTAATCACCCTTAACTATGCTTACTATAACATAATTGTTATTTATTATGAATTATTGAATTTAATTTACCTAAGTCATATTTCGAAATTTTGACTTAGGTCCAATTAATTTTTATAAATTCCAATAAATTCACACAACCATATATTATGAATCTACATCATCAATATGATATGATAACACTTAAATATGGTTTATATCTCAATATCATATCATATATTATAATTTTCGAAATTCTTGAATTTAGGTACTAAAGTTTTCCAAAAATTCTATATAAATTCATATATGCTTATTTAATACCCTAGATTATGATTTCATGCTTAAATCAACAATTAAAAATCATAATCATCAACATAGGGTACCTACATGATTTCGGTCCACTTTTAAAATTTAATACTATGCTTAATTTTGTGATATAATTATAATACATGCTTAATATCATCATATAAACATAATATCTAAACATATTAGCATATGTCACATAATTTTCGAAAATCATATGAACAAACTAAACTTATAACATAAATTCTAACGGACGAAAATCGAAAATTCTAGCATGTATACGTAGCCCGTAAGAAATCTAACCTTTTAATCGGAATCAATTTGATCGGCGAAGGTTTATATGCTATGGATTTGGGATTAAAACTTTGGATGAACTCTCTCTAAATTTTCGGTCCTCAAGGTGTGTAAATGAAGAAATGAATAGCTTAGGTTATATTTATAAATGTATGCAACTTGTGCTATAATTATTACATTAAAAAAAATCAAGTGATCAAGTAGTTCGGCCATCAAGTGGCACTTGTAGACAAAATTTTCCTCTTATCCCTTATCTCTTTATGTGTCATCTTATCACTTAGGAAATACATTGAACCATGCTTAGCATAAAAGAAAAGAAAATATCAATTTTGTACATAATGTGTGTGTGTCGGCTATGTCCAAGCCTTTAAGATAATAATTTTTATTTTTATTTTTATTACTATATTATATACCTTATTATGTTATATATTTACTTAGTTATTAATTTATATCATAATTATTTTGAAATAAAAAGATTTATCACATAATGTTACATATGTGAAATTCTCGCCAATGCTTAGTATATTAGGATCAAATTTTTATTTTCTTTCTATTATATATTATATTATTATCATATTATTATTATAGTATAAAGTAGCTTTTGAAAAGTCAAAAATTTCAACTATACAAGTGACATTAATATATAGTGTGAAATTAAGAATTTTTCAACCTCATTTTTCAAAATTTTCGGCTCCTTCATTAAATGAGCCAAGGATTACTTGTTTAACTAGTTAACTACTACTACTTTACACCAAATATAGGATAAGATCCAACTCATGTTCACTCATTAATTGTAGGATAATGTTATCACATAAAATCATACTAAGATCCTCCAATTTGTCGCCACTTTTGGCACAAGTGTACCTACACTTGTGCAATTTGTAATACACTTCATTTTATCCTTAATGATGTCATAATAATATAATAATTATCATATATCATTAATTGAATAAGAATAAAAATTAATTTGTACTTAAGAAACCCTATTTTTCGATAATCACTAAGGAAATTCCAAACATTTTATTTCTTTGTATAAAATAGCTACTACATAGTTATGTGACATATTATATGTCTTAGATAATAAATTTAATCATAGAAAAGTATTAAAAACAATTTAGATTCACAAATCCCTAATTTTGGGAAATTAGGATTTTCGAAAACCTAATTATTGGGGCCTTAAATTCTATAATTCTCTAGCATTATTTTGATGATAAATAATGCTCCTATATCATAAATAATTATAGGAATTTGAATTTTATAATTCCATGATCGTTTGACTGAGTTATCGACTCATCTCTAAAAACCGACGTTTGAAACGTCTCAAAATTCTCATAGGCGAATTACCTCTAAAACGTTTAAAAAATAAAGTTGTAACAACTTTACTTATTCCTATAATAATAGGAATTTCGAAATTTAGCTTAACTGCTTAATAATATCAGAAGACGAATCGTCGAATTTATTCGACGTTAGAAAATTACGTCAAGGAATATCGAAATTATATTCCTTAATTTACTAAGCATCAATGAATCTCACACAGGAATTATCCAATTATGCTTGGTCAAAGTCAAGAGTTGACTTAAGTAAGATTTTAATTATCGAGACTAAAACCCTAATTACGATTTATATTATCGTAATTAAGCGTTAAAACTGCGGGATTTTACAAAAATTTCAGAGACCCATTCGTTGATTTCGTCTTCATGCTTCTCCTCGTGCTTCTCCGATAGTTGAATATAATACAAATTGTTTAATTGACGATTTTACTTATTTTACTCTCCCGAAAAACAAAAGTGAGGACACAAGGTAACTTTCAAAATTTGAACTTTGAAATATCCAATTTGTAAATAAAAATTATTATAAAAATTAAAATTATTTATTTATACATGTATGTATTTATTAATTATATGTATAATTATTTAGAAACTTTTTCTGGATTAACAATAGTAGTAATATCTAAATATTAATGTCGTTCATTATGGATATTTAACGATTTAATTAAGGAAGCATAATATAAGTAACTTCCCTAAGAAGATTCAAGTACGAAAAAGATGAAATTAAATTCGAAAAAAAAATTGAAATATAAGTTGTCGATGATTTTTTGGGGATGTCGACGGCTCCACTTAGATTCAGCATGTGTTTCATAGCTTCTCTGGGAAACCATACTCAGTAGTGGGGCCCGAACTTCTAACTATGGTTGTGTTACTTTATATATTACTCCATCCGTCCACTAAATTCGTGCATTTAATTCCATTTTGATCCATCCACAAAATATTTTCACTTTCCTTTTTTTGGAAACATCAAATTTATATTTTTACCCTAAACTTATCTACTTATTTACAAAAAAACACATATGGCTCACCTTTTTACACTCACAATCTATTAATATATTCATTTATTATCCCAATGACACACCTTTTATACTCACTTACTTTATACTCATTACAATTTATTAAAACTCGTGCCACCAAAATCAATGAACGATTTTGGTGGACGGAGGGAGTAGAATTAAGCAAATCAAAAGAAAATCAAAACACACATGTCGCATGGGGGAGTTGAGTATGGACTACCTATGCACTCCCCATGGAAGTTACCCGTATCAACCACTGAGAGGCGATGTCAAATGGATAAATAGCCCAACCACTATATCTGACAACAATTATAATTAAACTAAACTTCCAAATGTAAGTTTTCCATATATAATTAAACTACTTAAATATTCTTATTAGGAAACAAAGAACGGTTCTGATAATGTTTAATTTGTTTAATTAATTTTCACATTAACAATTTTTACTTCTGTAGGCAAAAAACTTCATTTTTACATATTTTTTACTAGTAATAATATATATGATTTGTTAAAGTGAATGTATTTATTTTATTTATATAAATAATTAATTAGTATTGATTTTTGGCTAGTAACCAATTATGTTTAGATGCACATTACAGTGCATCCGAATGCATATTAAATCTTAATTGTGATTAATAAATCCTATTTGTGATTGATAAATAATAATTGGAGTGATGCACCATAACTCCGGATGTGTTATAATTTCTTTTATTAATTGATTTGATATAAACAAAACAATGATGATTGTGTTTTTCAATATAATATATAACACAGAATAATAAATCATGGTTGAAAAACATCATTATAATAAAATTGGTTACAAATGTTACAATGTTACTTCTATAGCCAATAATTTATGCAATTTTCACATAAATAAACATCTATAGCCAATAATTTATGCAATTTTCACATAAATAAACATACTTTTATAAATCAATATTAAATAAATCAATTATGACTGATGGTGTCTTGGGGGTCATACTGGTGTAGAGGGGAATACACCAGTTAAGGCAAATAAAATTTTATCTTTAATCAAGACTTGACGTCCTCCTAAAGTCAGTAGGTGTTAGATATCGATATTAGTCAAGATTAAAGTCGATATGATTGATCGCCGGATCGTAGTCTTGTACTGAGTGAATCAGTTAGCAATCCGACTGCTGTTGTAGCAGTTCATCAGTTGAACTGATTACTAATGTGCCTGCGAAAGTGGTTGTTGTTACATTTTGCCTTTACTGAAAACTAATACTGAAAATATGCTTAGTCAATACTTGACTTAGTCAGTATTAGTTTTCTCTTCAGTAGTAAGGTGCTTACTAATGGGGGATTTGAACAGTTACATTGTGTTGTGTGTGTTGTGTGATGTTCAGTTTAATAACAAGAAAAGTAAAGTACTAAAAGATCAATAACACACTTAGTTTTTACGATCAATTTCTATGTCAACGGACCGACAAGTCACCAATCCGCTACTTGTGATTGAGTCTTTCTTATGGATGCAAGAGAAAACCTAGATACATAAGTTCACCTTATCTGCACTTGACTTACTTGTCGGATCTTCCTATGCTTACTTATACTAGGAAACATCTCGACTACTTATGCGCTAATCGAACCTAAACTTTTGCTTATAGGTGCAAGAAAATCAAGTTTTCAAGAACTAACACTTTGTTGCTTATTTGCACAACTTCTACTTTACAAGTGTATCTAACTTAGAATTGAGCTATTATAGGCAACAACTCAACTGTTTCTAGGCTTAAGATATTACAAGGTTAATACCTAGATTTTAAGAGAATGTATGCTGAAATCCTGAGCAAATAAATATATTTGAGTTCTTAGGATTTACTGATTACACTTAGTATTCCCTTCTTCGAAATATGTTGTTTGGATGCTTTGCAGATATAAACTTTGGATGCTTTGAATACTTGAATGCTCAGCATTTTCGCTAACCTTTAAAGGTTGGATCTCGCGAGTATTTATAAGATGGATGATGAATAGTGCCATTGGAGGGAACACCGATCACATCCATTCCATTTGTCATTTGAATTCTTCTCGTTTGAATCCTTGTATGTTGCTTTTCATGTCTGCAACATCGCACAACAGAGCTCTGCACATCTGAAAATTAACTATGTTTGTCATGATATTGCATATTCGCTCTTACACGTTGAAAGTCAAACACTCAATGTTTAAAACATTCTGTGATCTTCAATAGGGTTGACTCCGTATTTTTTCAGTATGTTGACTTCGGCTCTCTTCAGTAGAGTCAACTTCAAATACATTCAATAGAGTGGACTCCGTCTCTTTTCAGTATGATGACTTCAAGTCTTCAGTAGACACTTTAGTTTGACGTAGATCAACAGCTTCGTCTTCTCTTCTGCTGAAATGTCACTTAGTCATTTTCTTGACTGCTTTGTCTTCAATAGCGCTGATCCTTCTGACTTCAGTCTTCAATCTTCAAACTTCAGTAGCACTGGTGCTGATACTTCTATCAGTATGACTGGTTTTAGTGCTGCTTTTTGAACACCTTCAGTATTATTCGTCCATACTTATGGTTCTTCTGCTGAAACCTATGAAATTAGCTCACTTCCTAACATGCGAGCAACACTATGTTACATTAGTAGGGCAATCATCATGAGGTTTTGGAATTTACTCAAAACAGTAATTTGATATAGAATTTTTCCAACATAGACTATAGGAGTGGTTTGTAAACTAATTAATTAAGCATATTTTTATATTTTCTTGGGTTAGTTAAGGATAAAAATTATATTAGGAAGTTTAGCTTAATTGTAGTCATTATAATGGTTGAATAAACAGATTTCCATGTCCAAATAGCATTGCTATTTCAGCGATAGCCATATCAATTCATGTCCTTCGTGGATAGAGGAACGGTTCTATAAACTGACATCAACTATCGTTGTTTTCTTTATGCCTACCATTACCAAACTTTGATTTCTATAATTTTTCATTTTGTTTGATGATGTAAACAAAGCGATACAGATAAGAGAAGGAGTTTTGGTGCCTTTTATCTGAAAATAGTGATCATGGGTTAACATGCAAGAAACTAGTCCCAATTAAAGAGACAATATGCTTCATGAAGTAATGAATGTTTCTTGTGTAATATGAGGTCTTAGATTCAATAAATACCACCTCTTTCCTCTTACAACTAAATTTTTTTGAGTTTGATACTCACTTCTCATTTATTGTATATTCACATTGTTCTTTTTTAATTATCTCATTGATGTTTTTTCTTTGATTTTTTATTAAGTATTCTAGTTCGCAATTTAAGACTAAAATTATGATTAATTTATTATTTTACTCTGATTTAATATTATTAGAATTTGACAATTAGTTATGTATATGCATTTTTATGGTAATTAATAAGGTTATAAAAGTAAAATTCTTTATTTTCTTTGTTTGTGCGATTTGACAGTAGGGGATATTTTTTTTTAAAAAAGGAGAAAGTATGCGAGAAGAGTTCCCCTTAAGTTAAAAATATCATTGGAAATATTGCAATTAACTTTTCAATACATATAGTAAAACTAGGGGTAAGAAACGGTTCGAGTTCGGTTAACTACATCGATTTTTTCGGTTAACAGATTCGAAAATTTCAAAAATTCTAAAATCAAAACCGAACTGTTTATTAAGTTCGATTAACCAAAAACTGCATCGACTATAGATGTTCGATTTTTGATTAACCGAAAAATAAAAATAGAACCTATAATTTTTTTATTTTTATTACTCAATTACAATAAATAGTCAAAATATTATATAGTTACTATTAAACAAAAAGCTATGATAAAGTAACTATTGCTTTATTTTTTAGTTTTATACGGATGGCTTCAAATAATTTATTTAATTAATTGCATATATTAATTAATTACTTAATGTATCATGTACACGATTTAAAGTTTTGAAATTCTACTACTACGATTAATTACAAGTTTTCTAGCCACTAAAATGGAAAAAGTACAAGCTCACTATACACAAACCTATTATTTTATGTTTTGATAATTCTAGTGAATTTTACCTGCAAAAAAAGACTCGATTTTTATTTATTAATATTTTATGATGTGAACATAATTATAAAAATAAAATAAAATAAATAGATTTTTGGTTTTCGGTTATTAACTGTTCAGTTATCGGTTACTGATAATCGAAAAAATCAAAATATTTTACCACACACCGAACTGTAAACCGCAGTGTTCGGTTAACTGAATATAGTGCGGTTTCAATTCGACTCGATATTAACCGATAACCATAAACGGTTTCCCAGTCCTAAGTAAAACTAACAAATAACTATTGCCTCATTAACCAATGCACATTTATATAAAATAAGGTAATAAAACTAATATAAGATTATAAGTATAAAAAATCTCATTGTAGACAATATAGAAATATTGTTCCACATTATTGGGATGCGAAGAGTATTATATTACTAAAGTTAAATATTGTAAACAAGAAGTATGTTGGCATCAATTTGCAAAAAGGTCCACTCCTCAGTCCAAGTGGCTTTAATTGTGCTAACCCGAATTAGGAATTCTTTTTATGGCCCAATTTTCTATGGCAAAGGCAAATCGGCCTGAACAGTTAATCTATTTGGATCTTATCTCCATATAATTTGGGCCTTCATATACTTTCTGTGGAAACAAATAATAATCTTCTTCTTTTTTTCTCTTAAACAAATTTATTTTTGTTTTTAATATGTTCAATTATTAGATGAATCGAGATTGAATAACTTTTAGCCGAGTCATGAGGTTGTTTTCTAAGTCAAGATTCAAAAATTTCAATGGTATATTTGTATAATATATCTTGTCATTTAAGTGAGTTTGGAGTGTGTTTGGATAAGTTTATAAGCTCTTAAAAGAATATATTATAAGAAGCTTTATAATTTATGAAATCCTTCAAAGTATAAAGCAATAATTCTGAATAAAAAATATCGTTTTACTCCCATAATAAAATTTATGAATTTTTAAGTATTCTTAGAGTACTAGGACACCATCTTTGTTTTTTGTTGATAAAAGTAATATTATTGTGGAAAACTCTTAATTTTATTCCAGGCAATATAGTTACAACTTCCTTAAAAGTTCGGTTTTCATTTTGATCTATTTTCTTATAATTAAACATTTAATGTTTGTTAAAAGTAAACGGAATACGAATACTTTAAGTTTCGAGTAGATTATTCTAGTATATTTATTTGTTCAAAATTGAATTTCAGCGAGCAATAAATTGTTTGTTGATGTTAAGGCATGTATTGAATTTCAGCGAGCAATAAATTGATTGTTGAGTTTCATTTAAACAATCCAACATTGTGTGTACAGCATTAATTATGCTTGTATAAATTTCATTACAAGTTAGATGTAATAACCAATTTGCACATATAATATAAGTTACCTTGCAAGTTCACACGCCGCCTGCCTATCCCACCTCCGCCTCAACCTGGCCGACGGTGAATACCCATGATGGCACGTCTCGAATGCTAGCTGAAAATTGTTGCCCCCACTAGAGTGGAACGACGTGTCTAAAGCTATCACATCTTGTTGATAACTCGTGTATTAGGTCATTATCGTATCATATCATGATACGATAAGACAAAATACGAACACGATCCGTTAAGAATATATATCCAACACAATCATGAATACAATACGAAATGTATAGATACAGACACAACACAAATATGAATATGACACGAATTTTTTTCGTGTTGACACGACACGAAACAACAAATTCAAACCAAAACTAAGAAATAGATAAATAATAGAAACAAAAATATATAAAATAATAATAGAATTAATATTAAGTATATATAAATAATATCGGGTTATCTGAAACGATACGATCCAATATGAACACGAATGTAATACTAAAATTATCGTGTTACACTAACATAACACGGATCCGATGCGAACACGATACGAAATTATCGATCGACACGATAAGAAACGAACACGATAGGTGAACACTAACCCATTAATTTCATAGGTGTTCATATCGTGTTTTCTAATCGTGTCAAAAATTGTCAGCTCTATTCCCAATCCTATATCTAGCAGGGAAGTGACTCGCATAAGAGATGTTGGAAAAATTCCTAAGTTGTTGCGAATTAATTTATCTTTACTGTGTTTCTTAATTAGACCTCAAAACCTCTAATGATTGCTTTGGTGATATAACTAATGCTACTGACTTGCTCTAGAGTTAGGCATTTGTGTTACAGATTTCAACAGTAGAACTACCAGTTTGGACATGCCAAAGACTAAAGGAGTTCAAGCAGTACTAAAGCCAGCCTTACTGATTGAAGTATCAGTATCAGCCCAACTGAATGCTCGCAGACTGAAGAACTGAAGACTAACGAGAGGCCAACTGATGTCTGGAGAATTAAAGTATAGTGATGTTGATGAACAGAATTATTGGCATAAAGTTGACGATTGAAGACTAACCTCGGAAGATCGAAGGTTGAAGATTAGAGACTGAGACTCAGTGCTGAAAGATATGAATGAGTTAGGATATGACTAAGTGTCATATGAGAAAGCCATCGTCCTCTCGAAATCAAAGTTGGTTATCGAGAGTCAAAGTCGGCTGGGGTGAGCAAAAATCAATATCCGATCCGAACCAAACCAAAATATAAAATTCGGTTCGGATTTTGGATCGAATCGATTAATTTTTTCAAAATTTTGGATTTTCGATCGGATTGGATTTTTAAATCGAAAAATCCAATTATATATAATTTATATATAAAATAATATTTTATTTAAATATGTTTTAATTTAATATAAATATATATAAGAATTAACAAAATTGGTTTCGATTTTCGATTTTTTCATAATTTTGGATTTTTCGGTTCGATTCGGATTTTTTTATAAAAAAATTAGATTTTCGGATTTCGGATTTTCGGATATTCGGTTCGGATCGGATTTTTTCTTTCACAAAATTCAAATTTTTGGATCGGTTCGGATTAGACAAAAATCGAACCGAAATCCGAATGCTCACCCCCAAAGCTAGCATCCTGGAGTCAAAACTAATTTTCGATAGTCAAAGATGATGACAAGTAGTCAATGTTGGCTATATCAAGTCAAAGCTGACTATTTATATACTTCTACTGAAACCATCATACTGACTCAAGTATCCGAAGCTGACAAATGAAGGGAGTCCAGCCTACTGACAAAAGATGAAGTAGTCTTGACTAGCCAACCTGAAATCAATGTTGATAATATACGGAGTCAACTCTTCTTACCAGCACACGGAAGATATTAAGCCTTGAGTGTTTGACTCGCCACATGTGCTAGCGTATCTGCAGAAGATCTGTCTTGTCAGAAGACATTTTCAAAGTTGCAGAGCTACAATATACTATGATGCAGACCTCTGACAACGTCGTACGAGGATTCTCAATGGGAAGAATTCAAACGAAAAATAGAAGGATCTGATTGGTGCTCCATCCAATGGTACTGTTCTACATCCTCTCAATATATATGCACAGAATCCAACATTTGAAGGTTACCGAATATCTGCAAATTGAAATCTCAAAGCATTCAAGCTCAAGCTCAAGCCAATCAAACAACGATTTCAAAGAATTAAGTTCACGGTTTGTTCAACCTAAATTACACCTCTAGGTTCTCGCAATAGTACGAGGTTTATGTAGTGCAGTAAGCTAACCAATGTCATCTCTCTCAAGGAAGACTTAACAAAGCCTATGTTGTGTTATTAAGAAAGCAATAAAATCTAAATCCTAAACTTGGGTTTTTGAGATCACGCTAGAAAGTAAATAAATAAAGGGAAAACAATTAAAGATTGCAGGCTCTATAATTCAGAATCCAAATTGTTACAAAGGATTAATTCAAGTATTTGGGAAAGACTATGGTATTAGGTTCTTCGTCTTGATTAATCAATCAATGCTCAATTTCATGAAATCTACATAATCATGGAATTCTCTAATATTCAATTCAAAAATCTAAATTATCAAATTTCAAGAACAAATAAATTATTAAACTACTCATTTTTGGTAAAGTCTAACCCAATTGATATATAAAGATGTAACGTGTTAATCTCTCAATCTCACCCAAAGCATGAACAATTAAATGGTGGCCAATCACTCAAAAATAAGCAATACAATTCAATTGGAACACGAAAATTTCGCAAATAATTAATCAACCAATATGAATCACCAAAACCTAGATAAAGTGTTTAGTCATATTCATCTCACAAATCGAGCAAAAGAAAAATGATAGACATAATCAAATAAAAATCCAATGGAATAGAAATAATAAGTCTTACAATTTCAATGTTGATGATGAATTTCCTCAATCCCAATTGTTCTTGAATCTCCAATGAGCAAAAGAAAATGAAAAATAAAGACTTTCTAGAGATAAAAATCGTGGAGGCTAGGAAAAATGAAGAAAAAAATGAAGTAGGGTATTCTTCTCGTGTGTGAAACATATTTATATCCCAGAAAAATTAACGCGCAGCGTCGATTTCGGGCCCAGCGCTGGCTAGGTCCGCCTTCATTTCTCGTGACAAATGGCACAACCAGTGCCGTTTTCGACATGTACGACGCTGGGGGTGCCCTGGACGCATGTGAAAAATTACGCACAACATCGATTTTGATATGTCCAACGTTGGGGTGTTATCCCTGGATGCGCAATCTCTTCGTGGCCCAACGTCAACCTCAGCGTGTCTAGCGTTGGGCCTCTCTTTCTATCCACCTCGAGTGAGCATACTCATCGCCGTCTTCACTGAGTTTGGTGGTGGGGTGCATGCTCTGCTTCACCACCAAGAGGCACACCCAACGCCGGCTTCGCCGAGTCCGGCGCTGGGAAGCGCTTTCTGTCTTCAAAATTCCAAACACGCTCGAAACATGTAAAAACTGAAAATTAACTTGATTCCATAGAAAGATATACCAAAATTATGAACATAGGCATCAAGTTAAAAAAACGACTCAAGAAAAACACAACAAAAACATGTAAAACAACTCCCCCACACTTAACTCTTTGTTTGTCCTCAAGCAAATTTTAGTTTTTTGAAAAGAATGGTAAAATCGAAAAAAATGCATCAAGTTGAATTAACCACATATTCCCATCATCTCAATACATCTTTAGTAATATAATTCTCAACACAATGATTATCAAATCCAAGCATGTGACTTACTATAGAACAACTATGCTTCAGCTCAAATATGTATTCAGCAATCAACATACGACTTACATGGTTCCCTTTTATATGATGAATCCCAAAGACATAATAAACAAGAATATAAAACATGTGGAACTTAAGGCAAATTATAGGACAATAATCTTTAGGTGAAATCTTAAAGTTGTAAACTCGAGTAACCTAACATAGTTTCCTATACTTATAACTTAGAGTCTCCACTCGAGAGAACACAAGCAAGAGGGGTAGAGCCCCTTATTCCACTTCAAATCCACTTATTCATACTTCACATCCATATAAGTCCATTTTCAACTTCTATTTTCTTTTCTCTTTTTTTTCCTCAATAGGAATAATCATGCAAAATGGCCCCATGTACGAAGTATACGACAACCGATCAGATTTCTAATCACGTCCCACAGCTCGAATTGACAAACAAGTTTCACTATACCAAGAAATATATATGCAAAAACATCTCAAAATTTAGATCACAACACAGTCAATCTAACTTAAGCATAGTTATTCAATCCTCACTTATTTTAAGAGGATAAAATTCACTCTAATCCAAACAAAGGGCTAAGAACAAACACATAAAAATGAAAAAAAAACTAAAAATAAATAAAAATAAGACAAAACACACGGAACAAAACTAAAAGCAACCACTGCCCTAGACTTAATAACATGCAAGGTCCTCATTATATATATATAAGTAGAGTAGGGGTGACTTCCCTGAAAGTGTGAAACCAGTAACGGCGGGGTTTGGGCACCACGGCACGACCTACCAAAACAATAAACAAAATGCAAAACAACTGAAACAACACAACACACATGAAATGAAGAAATATGTACATACTCTCTAATAATGATGAATCGCTTTTGGTCAGAAGGAGATGATAGTGGTGGAGCGCCATGAAACATAGTCGACGCGTTCCACTGAGCCTCTAGAGCGGCCATGCGCTGGTTTTGCTCGATCATCTGCTGGAGGTGCTCGTGCCAACATTGGTTTTGCTCATGCCAAAGATGATTTTTCTCGTCAAGACACTGATTCTGCTCGTCAAAGCGTGTATATACATCAGGCATAAAATCATTCCATTGACTAGCTAGCTCATTCCTGAATTGGCTAAGCTCTTCCCATATGAACTGATAGCCATGCCTCGATGCATCTTGCTGCTCAAGAATACGAGTATGGTCCGATATTGCTCTGAATTGGCTCTGTGTCTTCCCGACCGGTATGCTCGACCCTCATCTTCGGGGGCGCATCCTCATTATCAAAGGGCACCAAATCGACAGTTGGTGCTCGTGAGGGCCATGTACCTATGGATTGGGCCTCTGCTAGTTGTGTATTCAAATACCTCTTAAAACAATTGCTCGACTGATGGGGAACAAGGGTTGTGGCATTGTAAGCAAATGGAGCGCCTCAAAGCTTACTGAGATCAATCGTTGTAGCACGGAAGAACTATTGCCCTCTAACTGGTTTTCCATCCTTGTTGACGAGCCCAAAATGACCTGCCAATCAAGTGACAGTCTGGCATAAGTTAGGCCGTCACTTTGCCCGATGCTGAATCAGCTGGAAGAGATCCCAAATGAAGAATATCGACGAAACCTTGGTCTTTTGGACTGCACATGTGAGCAAAAATACTTAACAGTATTGACTTTATTGGCCTGCTCATTCCCAAGCACATCGAATACAATAAATTTATGAACCATGACCAATGCAACGTCCTTGATAAACCCACTCGGTATCTTTATCGATGACCAATTATTGAATCTCAATAACTTTTTCCATGCCGCCCTGACATCAAATGAGGGTGGCAACCTACGAGCACCTAAGGTAGGAAATCTGAATGCCTCTTTCATGATTCAAGGTATAACAATGTACTCTTGCCCAAAGAGGCGGCATTTCAAAGTGTTTTCTTTATTATCAATCGTCATAGTGCAGCAGAATTCAACCACCAATAAAGAATGCCCCGACAAATCCATCATTGCATATTATAAGAGTCCTAAGTTCTTCAAGTATTTTTCTATTTTATCCTGAAGACCTAAACTTCTAATCAAATACCAATTGAATTCATGTGGATGTGTTATATCTTGCTGAAAGAATATGTGATTAAAAAAAATGTACCTTCCACCGGGTTATAAATAGAGAATGGGGCTGAGTACATAATGCTAATGTCCTTGACAAGCTCCTCCATAAGAACATCTTCATCATGAGGTTGATGAGCTGTTGAGCTAGATCCGGTAACTTGTTTGGTGTGAACCATGTTGAAGATGGACAAACAATGAACAGACAAGGAGCGAGGCACCGGATGGAGCGAAGCACCGGACGGAGGCGGCGCTGGAGGCTGAGAGAGTGTGGGAACAAGCGCTGAATGGAGTTGGAGCGAGGCACTAGACACAGAGAGGTGTCGACTCATGCGGTGGATAAAGAAAGCGAGACGCCGGTTTGGGACGCACGGGCGCTGGAGCGAGTCACCGAATGCAGACGCATGTTGAAGGTTAAACGGTGGGCGCTGGAAGAGAGGAAGCACAGACGGAGCTGAGCGAGTCAACAGATTCACTGGTGCTAGACGAAAGGAGAGACGGAGAGCGTCGGACGTGCGCTTGGAAAGAAACATCGGCCTAGAGAGAATGATGCTTGAGATAGAGCGACGGCTGGAGAAGGATTTGAGTGGGCTAGGGTTTGGGCACCGCTAGTCTATTTATATAGGTCGCGTAAAAAAAATAGGCCCAGCACTGCATCCAGTGCTGGGCCATACATTCTGTTCCAAACATACACACCCCCAGTCATCGGTTTTATCCCGTCTGGCACTAGGGATGATACTCTGACGCCTTCGATGAAAACCTACCCAGTGTCAGTTTTGCTTCGTCCAGTGCTGGGCTATCTTCCCTGTACCAATTAGGCTTCATGACCTAGCGCTGGCTTTGCCGCATCCGACACTGGGCCGTGTATTATGTTCCTTATTTTTCTTCTCACTTTAGTGGCGGTTTGAGTCCGGCCGGCACTAGATGCCTTTTTCTACCAAAATTTAGATGTATTGCACCATTTTCTCATCCGTATACGAATAACTCCAAAACAACACAACTTCTAATCATGCATGACACAAAACCAAACATAAAAACAAAACAAAACAAAAAGAAAATAGCAATAAAATAAAGGCATAAAAAGATGTGGGTTACCTCCCACGAAATGCTAGTTTTACCATCACCAGCCCGACCAATGATTCCTCATTTATGAGCTGCCTCATCGAGTCTAATCGACTCAACCTTCTTTACGTGCGGTGTTTCCTCAATGTACAATTTCATTCATTGTCCGTTGACTTGAAATGACTTCTTTTCCCAAGGATTATATAATCTTACTGCTCCATATGGGAACACCTCTTCTATCTCATACGAACCACTCTATTTTGTTCGATGTTTTTTGGGAAAAAGTCTCAATCGTGAGTTAAAGAGAAGAACTTTCATTCCATTTTAAGACCTTTTCTACCAACTTCTTATCATGGAGCCTCTTCACTTTCTCCTTATAGATCCGAGCATTCTTATAAGCTTCATCTCGTAGTTCTTCTAGCTCCGATAACCGAAAGACTCATTCTTTTCGCCTTGAGATAAGTCTCAATTGATATTCCTAATCGCCCAATATGCCTTGTATTCAATCTCCACCGGAAGGTGACATGTCTTACTATAGACCGTCTTATAGGGACTCTTCACAAACACGGTCTTGTAAGCCGTACGATATGCCCACAGAGCATCATTCAGTTTCATCGCCCAATCTTTTCTTGACGGCTTCACCATCTTCTCCAAAATCCCATTTATTTGATTATTGCTCGTCTTAGCTTGTCCTGAAGTTTGAGGATGATATGGTGTTGCTATTTTGTGGGAAATTCCATTCTTCTACACCAGCTTCTCAATTAGTTTGTTGTAAGAATGTTTTCCCCGTCGCTAATATTCTCCTGCACAAACTTCTCAATTAGTTTGTTGCAAAGAATATTCTCCTACACAAACTTGATCACAATATTAGCATCACATGTCCAGATAGGAATTGCTTCCACCCATTTGGACACATAATCTACAGCAAGAATAATGTACTCAAACCCACAAGATTTGGGGAAAGGCCCTATAAAATCGATTCCCCAGACATAAAAAATTTCCACAGAAAGATTCATGTTAAGGGGCATCTCATTTCTCACTCCTATCATGCCAACCAGTTAACACCTATCATATGCTAAGCAAAAATTATGTGCATCCTTAAATATTGAAGGCCAATAAAATCCGGATTGGAGTACTTTAAAGGCGATCTTGCAACCCCGAAATATTCTCCACAATGCGAAGCATGGCACAATGCAAGGATCTCTTGTTGCTCTTATGCTGGAATACATCTACAGATGACTTCATCTTTACCAAGGCAGAAGAGATAAGGGTCATCCCAATAGTAGTTCTTGCAAGATGACAAAATCTCTTCTTCTCTTGAGAAGAAATGATAGGAAGCAACTTCTCACTAGCAAGATAATTACAAATATCGTGTACCAAGGAATGACGGATGTCTCAAATGCATGCTCAAAGGAAAATCGTCACTTATGCCGGTTTATGCAATTCATCCGATTTATGTTTAAAATGAAGGCAAGATAAATGATCACCATAATATTTTCACTACCTTCCTATCCTTCATATCAAAATCAATTTCGCAGAATAAAATCCACCTAAATAGTCTAAGCTTGGCTTGAGGTGTAGACATCAAGTACGTAAGAGTCAGATGATCATCATGCACAATAGTTTTAGATCCTAGAATATAAGATCTAAACTTGTCTAAAGCAAAAAACCCCAACTAGAAGCTCTTTTTCCGTAGTCGTATAGTTTACCTGCGCAGAATTAAAAGTTAAACTAGCATAGTAAATCACACACAATATTTTATCAATATGTTGACCTAAAACAGCTCATACTGTCGTATTCGATGCATCACACATAATCTCAAAAGGCAACGACCAATCAGGGGCTTCAAAGTATTGAAAACATGCAAGAAACTATCATTAAACAGAAAAGGAGCATCTTGGGCAAGTAATTTGAATAGAGGTTGACTTATTTTTTAAATTTTCCTTGATAAATAGTCTATAAAAACCAGCATGCCCTAAAAAACTTATAATTCCCCTAACATCTATTGGTGGTGGCAATTTTTCAATCACATCAATTTTTGCCTTATCAACTTGAATCCCCTCTTTTGACACCACATGCCCCAATACAATCCCACTAGTCACCATGAAATGAATCTTTTCCCAACTTAAAGTAAGATTTGTATTCAATACAACGTGCAAGAGCCAAATCTAACTTCATAAGACAATCATGAAAAGACAATCCAAATACTGAAAAATAATCCATGAATACCTCAATGAAATTCCCGATCATCTCTAAGAAAATAGACGTCATACATCGCTGAAATGTCCTAGGGGCATTGCACAACCAAGAGGCATCCTCCTCCACGCAAAGTGCCGAAAGGACATGTAAATGTTGTTTTGGCTTTATTTCCGGAGCAATCGCCACTTGATAATAACAGAAAGACCATCAAGAAAACAATAATAATCATGTCCGACAAGCTTATCTAGCATCTGATCAATAAAGGAAAGTGGAAAATGGTCATTTCTCGTAGCAGCATTTAATTTTCGATAATCGATGAACATGCACCATCCGGCAGTGGTCCTTGTTAGCACGAGCTCTCATTTTTCATTCTCCACCATCGTGATACCACCCTTCTTTGGTACTACATGAACTGGACTAACCCATTGATTATCTGCTATGGGGTATATGAGTCCTTCTGCGAGGAGCTTTAGAATATCCTTCTTGACCACATCCATAAGGTTTGGATTCAGCCTCCGTTGTCCTTCACGAATTGGCTTAGTCCTTTATTCAAGAACTATCCGGTGCATAAACATAGCTGGGCTTATCCCTCGAATGTCTGACATACTCTATCTGATAGCCCGCTTGTTCTTGTTCAGTATCTTGATCAGTTGTTCTTCCTCTATCTCATCGAGTCCGGCAAAGATAACGATGGGCTTCTGCTCATATTCCTCGAGGTAGACATACTTGAGGTGCCTGGATAACTCTTTGAGGTCTGACTTCCCTTGTAGTGGTAATTGTTCTACTTCTACATTTCGGTCCTCCTCTGCAATGTTGCTCTCCAGATAAAGCTTATCTTCTGCCTCATCAAAACCTGCAAGAAAAGTTTCTATACGGTCTTCCTGGAATATACATGTCTCAACCAATGCGTCATTAATAGCATCTATGTAAGAACAGTTATCAATCAAATCAAAATATGGTACAATAATGCTATCTCGTACAGAAAAGGACATAGTCTCTCCCAAAACTGTCATTTTTAATATCCTATTCTTAGCATCAATAAACGTGTTGGTAATAGCCATAAAGGGTCTACCTAAAAGAATTGTGTGCTCTCTACCATTTTCCTTGACATCACCCACATCAAGAACAACAAAATCAATATGAATTATTAACCCACCCATTTAACTGACATATCTTCTATAATCCATTTAGGATAACGAATAGATCTATTAGCTAGTTGTAGACACATGCGAGTAGGTTTTAACTTCCCTAATTCTAGTTGCTCAAAAATAGAGTAAGACGTTAAATTGATACATGCACCTAAATCGAGCATGCCGGTAGCTTCCCTTCCATTTCCCAAAGCAATCTATATGAAAAAACTTCATGGATTGCACTGTTTGGGTGGTAATTGGTGCTGAAGAATAGCACTGGCTACTTCAGATATGACAACCTTTTCATCATCGGCAAACTTCATTTTTTATGCTAACTCCTTGAAAAATTTGACATATGCGGGCACATTTCGAATTACATCAAGGAGAGACAAGTTCACATTCACCTTAGAGAGTATCTCGTAGAACTCCAAGAATTGTTGATCTTTCTTCTCACTTCTCAATCTGCTCGAAAAATGAATGAGAGGTTGGTATGAATTCTCGGCCTTATGAAGTCGTGAACGTCTCTTCTCATCCTCATCCGTACTCTCTTTTGGTCTCCTCATTAACTCTAGTCAATTCGGTTTCTTCTAACGGCTTTTCCACTTTATTATCGACCACTTTCCCACTCATGAGAACCGTGATCTCTTGTGCTGCTTACAGCCGAGTAGGCGCTTTTCCTTCGGCCTTGTTGCACCAATTCCCAACGCTCCCACCGGCCACCCCACTTAGGTCTCTATTCTTTCATCGATGCTTCCACGCACTCAAATCTCGGTGACTTGCTTGTATAAAAGCTATAGTGAATCCTCAGTCGCTTCCTTCCTAGGTGCTCTCATTCCTGTTGGGGTTGTTGAAGCGGTTGTTGCTCTTTGTCTCGAACTTAGCTCCTTGGCTAGATCCCTATTAATTCATGTTTTAGGCTTGATTTAGATATCAAGAGATAATTTTATAGATATGATTTATCTTCGTGATTAAAGATAATTATTATATTTATTAGATATGTAAGAATCCTATCTAAATAGGATTTTAGGATTAATGTATTATAAATATAAGGTGAGAGAAAATAAGATAATCGATCCTATTATTGTTGTGATTTTCAAAAATCACATAGAAGCATATTAGAGGCGAAATTTTTATGTATTCTCCGTAGATTGCTTTCACTCAGTATTAGAGAATACGAATCCGGGATATAGTCCATAAGATCAAAGCTAGAGTTCTTAATTGATCAGATATCCCAAAAATTCGGAGGTAAACACGAGTAAATACATATGTGTTGCAATTAATTATATAGGTGTATGGTAGGAATATAATCAATGTATGGTGCATTAAACATCAAAGTTAGAGCATGGGAGCAGGGTAAAATAAGATTTTCCTACAATTGGTATCAGAGCCTGAGATAAGTATCTTGGCTCTGTTGGATTAATTCACGTTTGATTATTACGAGTGTTGTAATTAATAGCGGATCCGTCGTTCATCGTGGCTTAGTTATTAATTTTTTGTTGGAATCGTTTTTCACCATGAGAAAATCCGTGGATAGATTAGAATTTATTTTTTGTAATTTATATCTGTAAAAATGAAGGACGAAAATGAACAACATGAAGACCGAGATGACACGATGGAAGCCCGCCAGTGGCACAAGGAGGCACGACGGCAAAGAAATGGCATGTGGCCAGCGGACTATCCATGCTGGCAGAACAGATGCTCGACAGTAGCAGCACCGCATGGTCCAACACGCGAGTGCCGTTACGCGCGCCCACGGACGCACCCGCGCAGACGCGTGACGCGTCGCGGCACAAGCGAAGATGGCGGCGATGATCTGGCGATGGATGTGCGGGCACTCGCACACGAGGTGTGCGCTCAACGCACCACCTCTGCATGCAATGCATGCAGCGCACCTCGACGCTCAGTGCCTACGGCTGATGGAGTGCATCCGACAGTAGCTCGATGAGTGCTCAGCAGTGCACGTTCGAGGATGCACGATGGGGAATGGGCGACGAACGATAGCATACGGGGTGGGATGTGCGATTCGCGACGGACACGCGGCGTGCATGCGCAACACCTGGTATGCAGGCACAGCGCACAACGCACATCAGCGCTTGACGAGGGACGGAGAGTGGTGCTGGCCAGCGCTCGGTTGTGACCTAGCGCATGGCCCAACCTGTTCGGGCAGACCCTACCCGTTTCTGACCCAAACCATTCGAATTTAGATTTTCTGACCCGACCCAACCCAAATCAACATTACGGCCTGCTCGATTTTTTAGCCCAAATCCAATTTTTACGAGTCTGGCCCGTGTTCGTGCACACGAGGCCCGTTTTAAGAAAAAATGAAGATTTGTACTTCACAAATTTATGTAATAAATTAGGTAGGACGTCTGTGATCCACGAATGGGCCGTGATGAACGAATTTTATTTTATTTTTTATCATTCATAGCATGTCGTGGATGTTTAAATTATTCAATAGCATGCAATGTATGTTTAATTACATAGATAAACATGGATATATATTTTCGTGATTAACTGCGTTTAGTAAGCAAGCAAGGTTTATCGCGTTTTAAAACATGTTTTAGAATTATGCAAGCATGTTTTACATGTTGAGTTCTAGAAAGAGCATGTTAAAATTATGTGATCTGCACGGACAAATCTTTTAAATTAAAAAGACTAAGCAAGAAACCCAACGTTTTAATTCTTAATTTAAAAATGTCAAGACCTCCACTTTTTGATCTCTAAACAAAGTGATACGCACTGTGAGTAAATGTCCACATGCATGGCTTTCTTGCACTATTTATCATAAGTTTGTTAGATGAGATTTCTAAATAAAACATTTAATCTATTGAGAAGTGGGAGTTTCATGTGTAAAAGTCCACACGCGTGACATGCATGTGCAATTTTAATAAGTTCTCTAGAGATAGATATAAAATGAGATGACAAACGAAATTGAATTGGAAGCGGTATGGTTTGAGTGAGTATGCTAATTATAAGAATTCGATTTTTGGTGTCAAAATTATGGTCAATGCTTAGCATCACCTCAAGTACAACTTTCTGCGAAGTCCCATCTTGCGATAGTCATGTGGTCTAGTTAAGGTCCAATTATTAATTTCATTTGGCATAAGGATAAGTTGACATGGATTGAAAATAAACGATTAAAAGTTTTATTTTAGTCTGGTCGAGGGGTTCATGTGTAAACGTTCACACGCGTGGCTTGCATGTGGGATTCCTTGGGTAATTGGAGGTTTCAACCAATATTATTTTATCAAAAGGTTACGATATTGTTGTTACGAATTATGTACGATCATATGCTTATGTGTTTACATAACTTTTCAGATATGTCTCTTGCTCCGATTATCAATATGCTTGCAAAAAACCCTTATCCGGTCCGAACTATATTGAGTGGAAACGAAACATGAAGTATGTTCTTATCGTTAAAGAACACATGTTTGTGCTCACTACTCCCAAACCCACAGCCCTTACTGACACATCAACTGATGAGCAACGAGAGTCAAGCAGACTTTGGCAAAACAATATGGCTAAATGCTATATGATGACTATAATGTCAAAGGGCTTGTAGCTACAGAATCAGTCAATGGTAGACATGATTGAGATCTGGTCAAGTATTGAGAGTAAGTTCAGGCAATCGGATCAAATAGTTTGCTTCCACATGATGAGAGAGAACTTAGCATGTAGGATGAAAGAATGAAGTTCGGTCCATGAACATGTCTCCTACATGACTCATCTCATCGATAGTCTTTATCAGTTGGGAAGAGGTATCGATGGAAAAACCAAGGTTGATATCATCCTCAACACACAGCCCAAGTCTTTTAAGAACTTTCATGCGAACGCGATCATGAACAAGACAGAGTATACACTAAGTCAATTGCTCAATGATCTCATAGCGGAAGAAGCGTCATGGGAAAATGAGCACATGCCCTTGCTAGCACATATAAGGGCCTATATGTTCCATCAAAATGTGGAAGGCGAAGAGGGTGCCAAGGTGGTAGAGGTAAGGGAAAAGTGGGAGCAGGTTGGAGCATGGGCATGAATGCCATCATGCACGAGAAAGCCAAAGTGAGGGAAAGTGCTTCAGTGTAGTAAGATCGGGCATTGGAGGCTAAATGCCCTATACTCAAGGCTCAAGGTACATAATTAGCTCTTGTACGAAAATATGTTTAGCGACTTGTTCTATTCATTCATGGGTTGTAGATCGGGTGCCACTGATCATGTTTGTTACAACTTGCAGGGGTTCCTGCAGACAAGGCAATTGAGTGATGACGAGATAACGATCTCCATGGACAACGCAGTGAAAGTCGAGGTCATTGTCGTCGGTGATTTTACTTTATGCTTTGAAATGATAGTTTTAGTTTTAAGAGATATTCTTTATGTGTCGGAGTTTCGGTGGAACCTTATTTCCATTTTTAAACTATGTATTCTTGGATATTCTGTTGTTTTTTTATAGTGATGTTTCTATCATGAGAAATGCGAGTTTATCAATGGTGTCACATTATATAATTCTATTTATATTATTTTTGCCAAGCATAATACCTATAATTATGTTGCATCTAGTACATCCAACCATGAAAAGATGAAGTTTTTTTCACAAGAGGACTATACATATCTTTGGCATCTTATATTAGGTCACATCAATCTAAATAGGATCCAAAGACTGGCTAATAATGGAGCGTTGGGAAAATTCATGGTTACTCAATTCCCAGTCTATGAATCTGTATAGTGGGAAAGATATCGACCAGACCTTTCAAAGCGAAAGGGTATAGAGCCAAAGAAGTGTTAGAATTAGTCCATTATGACATGTGTAGACCGATGTCTACACAAGCTCGTGGAGGGTAAAAGTATTTTATCACTTTCATTGACGATTACTCCACGTAAGGATACGTATACCTGCATTACCACAAGTCTGAATGTTTTGAGAAATTCAAAGAATTTAAGGAGGAAGTGGAGAAGAAGTTAGGTACGAGTATCAAGTCACTGTGGTCTGACCGTAGTGGCGAATACCTCAGCAACGAGTTATGGACTACCTAGTGCAGTGTGGGATTACGTCCCAACTCACTACACCGGGCACATCAAAGCAAAACGGTGTGTGGGAGAGAAGAGATATGACTATCTTAGAGATGGTTAGATCCATGATGAGTTATGCAACCTTGCATATTTCGTTCTAGGGGTATGCCTTTGAAACAACGACATATTTGCTCAATCTAGTACCATCCAAGTTAGTCGACAAGACCCCTTTCGAGTTATGGTTTGGGCGTAAGCCTAGTTTTAGCCATATAATGATATGATGAAGTCCAATACATGTGTTGAACAAGAAGGCTGATGAGTGGGAGGCTAGATCTGACGCAAGGCTGTTTGTAGGATATCCTATAGGAATGCAAGGGGGTTATTTCTATAATCCTAAGGATCAAAAGGTCGTTATTAGCACCAATACACGATTCTTGGAGGAGGACTACATAAAAACCACAAATCAAACTTGAATCATTCTTCTAGGAAGATGATCGTGTTTCACCACCGATTCCGCCAAAGGTACAAGATGCCGAGTCTAGTGGGAGGGATCAACACCAGATACTAGGGGTGAGCATTTGAATTTCGGTTCGAATTTTTGCCTAATCCAAACTTATCCGAAAATCCAAATTTTGTGAAAGAAAAAATCCGATCCGAACCGAAAATCCGAAAATCCAAAAATCCGATTTTTTATATAAAAATTCGAACCCAATGAAAAATCCGAAATTATGAAAAACCAAAATCTGAAACCAATTTTTGTTAATTCTTATATATATTTATATTAAATTTAAACATATTTAAATAAAATATTATTTTTATATATAAATTATATATAATTAGAATTTTTGGATTTTTTTGGATTTAAAAAATCCAATCCGATCCGATCCGAAAATCTGAAATTTTGAAAAATTTCAATCCGATCAGATCTGAAAATCTAAAAAATCCGAACCGAATTTTAAATTTTGGTTTGGTTCGGATCGGATATTCAGTTTTTAGATTTTTTGCTTACCCCTACCATATACTTAAAGATATTGAAGTGGGTCGAGTTTCACTTGGGACACCGGCTATACAAGTGGTGCCTACCCATCAAGTTGTGCAAGTAAGGCCATAATAAGTTACTGCATCCACCGTTGTTATTACAATAGCGTCTCGTCGTAGTGGGAGGGTTGTGCGATAGCCCCGATCGATTTATGTTCATGGATGAATCTTCGTATTTAGTCCCAGAGATAGGGATGGCAATGGGCGGGATGCGGACCGGATGCGCTGGGTCGCATCCGGATCGATTTTTTGCTTTGGTCCTGATCCGGTCCGGATCCATTGGGTCCAAAAATTAAATCCGATCCGGATCCATAAGATCCACAGGTCCGTGGACTGACCCGGATCCATATGTTTCGCTTCTAAAATAAATTCTAATAAACTATAATTCACAAGAACACCATAATAATCTAAATGCATAATAATACTATAATAATTATTTAGAATTTCTACAATTATCACTATATTGGAAGGCGTTAGTTCTGATTTACTATAAAGTAGGAAGCAACAAACAATTTGATCGTCGATTGGTGTAAATGCTAGCGACCATAATGAATCTTGGATAGATACATAATTGAGAGTATTTGAAATGAAATTTGGAACATATTTGTTTTGGAATAATTTAAAAAGGAAATTGAAGAGTTTTAAGTTGGGGTTATGTATTTAATTATAATAAAATAATATATATATATATATATATATATATATATATAAACTAAATGGATTTTGGAATGAGAAATTAGGAATGACGGTGAGACGCACGAATAGAAATTATTTAGGTTAACTAATTTAATTATATTGTATAACTACCAAAATAATTTGGGACTTCACCGCCGAAAGAGCGGGCAAAGACAGACAAGATTGGATATTGCAATCACAATGAATCGCTAGAAAAACCCAATCAACTTCCAAAACCAACAAATTTAAGAAAGAGTCAAAATAGAATTTGAAAGCAACATTAAATTAAATATCTCAAATGAAAAATCTAGATAATGTGCTAAAACTCGTCTCAAATTTAGTATCCTCACTTGCAAAAGTTGATTCAGATAGGCGGACCATGTCCACATCAATTTCATGAAACAAGGTTGTCATTGGTGTGATGAAGCAAGTAGGTCCACGGGTCGCCAGATCGAACATTCCACAAGACGTCCATTGCCTCGAAACCTTTGCTTTCAAAGCATCCGGAGATTCAAGCAAATCACGTAACCTCGGTGCGGTCCATCTCGAAAGCATGCCAAGAACTTTTGCAACATACTCATGCTCCAAATGATCAACGAGAGGTGAAGTTCTCACCCAACATCATTGCCAAAATCAAGTATACACATCAAACACACTACTAATAAGCGAATAAATGAAATCAGACACTTGGGCGGACTACTTCATCCTCTGTTGTTGTTCGTTGCATTAGCAAGGCGAAGCAATGCGATGTCGGCATAGGTGTGGAATAGCAGAATCTCGAGGAAGCATGCCACCCATGTCATATGGAATAGAGAGCATGCCTCAAAGAACACCGTGAATGGACACATCGGCACATTGCAACGTGAGGATACCTAAAATAATATATATATATATATATATATATATATATATATATATATATATATATATTCCTCCCCATATTCCTTCCTAGGAATATGGGGTGCGGGTTTTAATAAAAATTGTTGAGTTATTGTGAGTGGAATAGGGGTCCCACATTAATATAATATTAAATTAGTTAGTGGTGGGCCATATGTGGTAAAAAGTGTAAATAAATAGGTTGTTGAGGGTAGAAAAGAGAAATAGTGGTGGGCCATGGTGGTAAAGGTGTAATTAAATAATATTATTGAGGGTAAAGTTGGAAAGGTAGTTTCCATAAATAGAATAGGAAGAATTTTGGGGCGTCCCAAATGGAATACTAGGAAGGAATATGGGGACGGAGGAGTATATATATATATATATATATATATATAATTAAGCGGTCCACGGGCGGATCTGGACACGATCCGGTCTTAAAACCTAAACTCGCATCCGATCCGAAATATTGATATATGTTCGAGATCCGGTCCGGATCCGTCGGGTCCGATTTTTGAGGATCCGATTCTTAAAAATGGATCTGGATCCACGGATCTGAACCGGGTCCTGGATCCGTTGCCATCCCTACCAGTAGACGAACAATCTATAATCGACCTATGGACATATAGCGAGGCAATACAAGACATATATATCGAGAGCATGACACACCACTATGGACTTAGAGATTGAGTCCATAACCGCTATGGATGTATCACGAGAAAACACCTCTGGGATGACAAGAAAGCCATAGGTAGTAAGTTGGTATCTGAGAGGATGAGAGATTACGATGGAGAGGTTTCGCTTTTAAAGCCGAGCTTATGGAGAAAAGGGTACACTAATATTGAGGGATCAATTACGATGATACCTTTTCGTTTGTGCGATGCTCAAGTCCATTAAATTCTTATGGCCATAGCAACTCACTTAAACCTAGAGGTTTGGCAAATGGATGTGAAAACCACTTTCTTAAACGGTTACCTTGAGGAAGGTCGAGAATCTATATGCACAATCCAAAGGTTATGTGAAGAAAAGTAAGGAACATCTAGTGTGGAAGCTTAAGTCCATTTATGGACTCAAATAAGCTTCCCGATCATGGAACTTACACTTTAACGAGGTGGTAAAAACCTATGGTTTTATCGAGTTGCCTAGCGAGAGTTGCGTGCATTGTTTAAATGTCAATGATGACATGGTATTTCTTGCACTTTATGTAGATGACATCCTTCTACTTGGCAACAATGTGAAGCTTCTATCAGATGTAAAGAGTTGGAATCGATTTGTTTCAGATGAAAGACTTAGGAGATGCAGCGTACATTCTTAGGATCAAGGTTTACTGAGATCTCGAGAGAAATATATTGAGCTTATCCCAGGCATCTTACATTGATACTGTGATTACTCGTTTTAGCATGCAAACCACTAAGAAGGGATTGCTACCCTTCAGACATGGCATTCCTTTATCCAAGGAGTAGTTGCCGAAGACTGCAAATGAGATAGACAAAATGAGATATGTTCCCCACGCTTCCGCCATAGGAAGTCTTATGTATGCAATGCTATGTACGCTTCCTGATATCTGTTATACGGTAGGCTTATTAGGAAGATATCAGTCTAACATTGGACAAGCTCATTGGACTACGGTAAAGCATATATTCAAGTACTTGAAAAGGACTTGAGATTATAAGCTAGTTTATCGGACAGATTGTCTTATGCCTTTGGGTTATTTAGACACGGATTTCCAAGCTGACCGTGATGAGAAGAAGTCTACCTCAGGCTATGTGTTTACCTTGAAAGCTGGAGCCGTATCTTGGTGGAGTGCAAAAAAACGGTGCATTGCAGACTCCACCTTGGAAGCCGAATATGTAACCGCATCAGAGGCTGCTAAGGAAGCGGTATGGTTCAAGAACTACCTCATGTATCTAGATGTGGTACCTCATTTTCCCAAGAGTATCATAGTGTTATGTGATAACTCTAATGCATGAGTGTTGGATTTGTATCTTCGGAAGCAGCTTTGGTTGAGCTTGTATACAATGATTCTTGTTACCACTATTACAATATCCTATCACGAATTGTTTACTTGATTGCATATGTATGTCCCTTTATCTCAGTATATAAGTTAGATCATACGATTGTGTAGAAGATCACGTAAGTGCGTATGATTGGTCAAGCTTAATGAGATATAAAAAGATCACACCGAGACAACTTTAGTACGAGTTGTCGGTATAGGTTGCGTATAGATAAGAAGTGAATTGACTTGGTTACTTGTTGTCTATCTTGATGCGTCTCGACGTATTGATGGATCACGATGAGATGAGTTCTTCTATCTGACCTTCATGAAGAACCTAAATCTCGATGACTTTACGTTGTTCTAAACCTCGATAAGGTATTATGTGAGTATGAGTTACTGACCATCACTTTGACTTGTCATGGGTGAGGGTTACATGAGATAACCCAATATTCTCTTCATCTTGGGTGGTGGCAGTGCTTGTATGTCATGCTAGTTACCTGTATCGAGTCACCGTATCCGTTTAGGCTGATGACGTCCCCTTAAGGAGCTCAAAAGATTTATTGTGCTAAACCGTGCAGGTTGAGTTATCTCAAGTACAATAATAAGGTTGAGTGGTACTACTTGAGGAATTAAAAAGATTAATTATTTTAAGCAGTCATAACGCTATAAATAATTAATGGACGTGTGATATCTTAAATACAGGGTTCGTGAAGTCTAAGTGCAAGCCCGACTCAACTTCGGAAATAAAGGGGTAAGTCAGTATTTATTCTCTAGTGGCATGAATAAATGTTTATGAATTAATTTATGTTCTGGGCTGAACATAAGATAATTAATTTATTTGAGGCCCATCTTTATTCCTTGCATTTGATCCCTGGGCCCATCAAGGCCTAGTAACTGCAAGAATTTTGTCCCCCTCATGAGAGTCCCTCTAGGACTCTGTTCTGATCCTCTCTATCTGAAAAGATATTATTATATTTATTAGAAATGCAGAGATCATATCCTAATAGGATCTAGGGTTGCATTATAAATATAAGGTGAGAGAAAATCAGGTAATACTAATGCTAGTGTGATTTTCGAAAATTACTAGAAGCAATATTATGATTCTCGAAAATTCAAAGTGTGAGGAAGAAGGCGAATTTCTACAGTACTCTCCATATATTGCTCTCACTCGGCATTGGAGTTTTGGTAAACGGGATACAGTCCAGAAGATCAAAGCACAAGTCTTGATCCAATCCTTGTCAGACAAATTCGCAGGTGAACACGAGAAAAAACTTATGTGATGCAATTAATTATGTAGATGCATGCTAGGTAAATAATCAATGTATGGTGAATTAAACATCCAAGATAGATCCTCGGGAGAGGTTTAAAATCAGATATCCCTACAATTGGTATCAGAGCCTGGGACCAGTATCTTGGCTTTGTTGGATTAATTCACGTTTTATTATTACGTGCGCAATTAATTAATTAATTGTGGATCTGCCGTTAATCGTGGCTCATTTTAATTTTTTGTCGGATTTTATTTTTCACCACGAGAAAATCCGTGGTTAGATTAGGATTTTTCTTGTAAATCTAATATGTAAAAGAGGAATAAAGACGAAGAACACGAAGAACGAGACGATGGAGTCCCATCGCACGGCACGACGAGAGGCACGCCAGCAGCACGTCACACGACAAGGCACACGATCGTGCCGGACGTGCGGGCGAACAGGGCAGTCGGGTGGTGGGTCTCTAGTCGTCTATCGCTAATGGCCCGGCAAAGATCAGCGCCAGGCGCGGTCGGCGTCGGCGAGCACCGCTGAGAACCCTCGGCGGGTCATGAGATAGCGCGCAACCTCTGCGCAAGTGTTCCCGTCGCCCGAAGCGCTCGGGCAGGCCGAGCACGCGAGTCACGCACAGCAACTCTCGACAGCTGGACGGGCTTCCTCGGCGAGCATCGGTGGCCAGACGTGTGGGGCACGCGGTTTTTGCGTGACGCCTCGACACTCCTCGATCTTGAGCTGCGCGACGTGAGTTTCTCGGCCTCCTCGACGGCAGCTCTTGGCGCGTTTTCTCCTCAGTGGCTGGGCGATAGCGTGCGACCTCTATGTGCGGTGCCGGTGCCGAAGCTTCATGGGCGAGCCAGCGCGTGAGTCGTGAGCTCTCTCGGCGGCATCTCCGCCGACTCTCGGTAGGGGGCGGGCGGCACGGCGTCTGGGCCTCTCGGCGGGCTACGACGATGCTCGGTATGCCTCGGCGGCTGAGTCGGCGGTGGACGGGCAAGGTCTTGTGCGACCATGCGAGGCAGGCGGGAAGCGGTGCGGCGAATGTGCGGCTGGGCGCGTTGTGGGTTGTGCCCTAGCACGCGGCCCAGTCCACATTGGGCCGACCCAGCCCGTTCGGCCCAAACCCGTTTTGACCGGTTCGGTTACGAGCCGACCGCCCATTCCACCTGCTCCGCCCGCTTTTAGATTTTTCACCCAATCCGGTTTGATGAGTCCGTCCGTGCTCGTGCACGCGAGGCCCGTTTCAAGATTTTTTTAAAGATCTGTACTTTGCAAATTTATATAATAGATTAGGCAGGGAAGTACAGGATCCACGAGTGGGCCACGTTGAACGAATTTATTTTATTTTTATCGTTCAAAGGATGTCGTGGATGTTTAAATTATCGAACATGCTATGTATGTTTAATTACGAGATAAACATTTAATATGTTTTCGTGATTGAATTAGTATAGCAAGCATGCTAGGTTTATCGCGTTTTGAAGCATGTTTTAGAATTACTGAGCATGTTTTACATGTTGAGTTCTATAGAAAGCATGCTAGGTTTACGTGATCTGCATGGACAAACCTTTTGAAACAAAAGACTAAGCAAGACACCCGACATATTAATTTTTTAAATCAAATATGTCAAGACCTCCACTTTTTTTATCTCCAAACAAAGTGGTGCGACCGTGTGTAAACGTCCACATGCGTGGCTTGCTTGCACTATTGATCATAAGTTTATTAGATGAGATTTCTAAATAAAATATTTTAATCTATTGAGAAGTCAGAGTTTCATGTGTAAACGTCCACACGCGTGGCTTGCATATCCGATTTTCATAAGTTCTCTAGAGATAGATTTAAAATGAGATAACAAAAGATTTTGAATTGGAAGCGGTATGGTCCGAGTGAGTATGCCAATTCTAAGAATTCATTATCTGCATTCAAAATTGTGGTCATTACTTAGGCATCACCTCAAGTAGAACTTCCCGCGAAGTCCCTTTTTGCGATAGTGATGTGGTGTAGTAAGGTCCAATCATTAATTTCATTTGTCATAAGGATAAGTTGACATGGATTGAAATTAAATGACTAATAGGTATATTTTAGTCTGGTCGATGGGTTCATGTGTAAACGTCCACACGCGTGGCTTGCATGTGGAATTCCTTGGGCGAATGAAGGTTTCAATTAATATTGTTTTATCAAAAGGTTACAATATTATTGTTACGAATTATGTGTGATCGTATGCTTATGTGTTTGCATTACTTTTTAGATATGTCTCTTACACCGATTATCAATATGCTCGCACAAAACCCTCTATCTAATCCAAATTTTATCGATTGGAAACGAAACATGGAATATGTTCTTATCGCAGAAGAACACATGTTTGTTCTCACTATTCCCAAACCCGATGCCCTTACTGACGCATCAACAAATGAGCAGCGAGAGTCAAGCAGACTTTGGCATAAGTCAAATAATATGGCCAAATGCTATATGATGACAACTATGTCCAAAGGCTTGTAGCTGCAACATCAGTCGATGGTAGACGCGACTGAAATATGGTCAAGTCACGAGAGTAAGTTTGGGCAGTCGGATCGGACAGTCCGCTTCCACACAATGAGAGAAATCTTGGCGTGTAGGATGGAAGAGGAAAGTTCGATCCATGAACATGTCTCCCACATGACTCATCTCATGGATAGTCTTGATCAGTTGGGAGGAGGTATTGACGGCGAAGCCAAGGTCGATATCATCCTCAACACACTGCCCAAGTCTTTTGAGAATTTTTACGTAAACGCGATCATGAGCAAGACCAAGTATACACTTAGTCAGTTGCTAAATGATCTCGTGGCCGCGGAATGAGTCATGGGAAAAGGTGCACATGCCCTTGCTAGCACATCTAAGGGCCAAAATTTTTCATTGAAAAGTGGAAGAAGAAAAAATGGGTACCAAAGGTGGTTGAGGCAAGGGAATCAGTGGGAGCAATGGGAGCAAGAACATGGTTGCCACAAGAGGCTTGAAAAATCCAAAGGAGATGGGCAGGTGATAGTGTCCTATTTTACATGATTTATAGCATGTTTTGTGATGCCTATTTCTTGATTTTCAAGGTCTTGTAGCTCATTTACGACATGTTAATCTATTTGTTGAGTTTTTATTATGCTTTGGATTGTTTTTCTCTATTTTAGGATGTTGTATGAAGATGGCTAGAACTCCCACATTCTTTAACAATTCGCAGCATTTTTCCAGAACACGCCAGAAAACTTCGGACAGATATTTGGACCTCAAACGATCTCCGTTGGTCTGAACACATCTAATACATGTTGTAGATCTTTGAAATAGCTTTCCAAAGGTATCTTATGGGACACGAGGGGACGACTATAACTCTATATATAATCATTTCCCCACGACTGCGCATTGCTGGAAAATGTGACGAACACCTTTTGCTTTAACACCTATTTGTCTCTCACCTTTCCAACTCAATCCCATTTGCATCACATGGCTTTGTGCCTATAAAAGACACCATTGATCAGCCATGGAGAGGGGAATTCAACACCATTTCATACCTTAGATTAGCTATTTTCATTCCTAAAACTCTCTCTAAATATTTAGTGTTCTTATGTTCTTAAGCTTTGGTTTCACCTTGAGCTAGTTCAAGTTCCTCTTGTTGGAGTGTTATTATCAATGGATTGAAGTTTTATTCAAGTAGCTAATTTTGTCTACAAAAGGGTTTTATCTATTTCTCACTCTTTATTTATTTCTTTAATGTTTATTTACATTTATGCATCTAACTATTAGTGAGTGTTTAAACACCTCATTCTAACTCTTTATTGCTTTATTTACATTTATGCATCTAACTATTAGTGAGTGTTTAAACACCTCACTCTAACTCCTTTAATGTTTTTCTTTACATTATTGTTGTATTTATATTACTATGATCATGTGTGGCTAGACCCCTTGATCCTAGGGTTGTAAGTATATAGTTAAAATTATATAGATTAGCCTTTTAATTCTATTTGCCTTCCAATTTGTGATTTATTGATCTTTGTTACTTATTTCCATGTTGGAGTAATTGATCACTATTCTTACATGCTCAATTATGTGATTTATGTCCACCCAAGAATAAATCACATAGTCGATCACTAAGATCATAATATAATTTATTTATTTGGCCACCCGGAAAATAAGTGAATTATAGGGAAATTAATACTTATGAGCTTTTTGTAACTTGTCTATTTCTCTTGAGACCGCCCGGAGATAGAGTGTAGACAAGTCCACTACCTTGATTGCCCGACCAAGGAATCATAGGTTGCTTTAGTGTATTCCCATCTAAATTGGATTAAAATTGGTAAATAGGTTAATAGGTTAATTTGTATACATTTTGACTATGTTAATTACAACCCTAGGATCATTTGTTTTATATTTATTATTTTTACATTTCTTAGTTTTTAATCATATCATCACACCATCATTCTATTTAATCACTCAAATAATAACGAAGACTTAAGTAGAAGTACTTGTTCTATTTTCGACACATCAGTCTCTGTGGATACGATATATATACTTGCCCTGTTTTTACTACATTAATTTGTGTTAAAAATAGCGCGATCAAATTTTGGCGCCGTTGCCGGGGACTGATAGATTTTAGAACAATATTTCGAAAAAATCTAAGTTATTACTTTGAGTTTTTCTTGTCTTGTGGACTAACTCGAATTTGTTTATTTCTTTTCTCAAGGTAGTGCATGACCACAAGATCGAAGGAGAAAAATTTGACTCCTTTGAACTTGGAAGTTGGCAAGGGCCTAAGACGAGGAAGATACGTAAAAAAGGGAGCATCCACAAGCACTCCCACACCACCACCTCAGCCTAAACCATCAATATCATCCAACATGTCCGAGATGGTCCACTTCAACCAAGGAGCAAAGAAAACGCTCAGCAGCAAGTACAAGATCATGACCGATCGCTATGAAAATGATGGATGGGGGCGGTTGCGACCAACGATTTTCAATTACAACCGCCTCATCAACATGGTCCAAAGGGAGCAATTTGCGGACTTGACCACGACGATCCTAATGCACATCTTATCTCTTTCTTGGATGTGTGTGCTACTATCAGCGAAATGGTGTCTCCTCGATACTATTCGCATGAGGATGTTTGGATTCTCTCTAATGAGGAAGCCAATGAATGGTACAAGGGTGGATCATGAAAAGTGACTACCGGAAGGAGATGTGGCGATCGTTTTGGAAAAATATTTTCTCCATCAAAAGTCGAGAAATATAGGGAGGACATCAATCAATTCGAGCGGTTCAAGGATGAGCCTTTATGCGAGGCTTGGTTAAGATTTAAACAACTTCTACGCAAGTGTCCGGATCACGGACTAGACAAAGATGATCAAGTCATGCGCTTCTATCGGGGTTGACAATCCCTACTCGGAAGGAGCTCGATTTATTTTGCAAAAGGAGGCTTTCTCAATAGTGATGTTGACGAAGCCCTAGATGTCATCGAAAGAATGGCGGCCACCACCACGAGTGGATCAACAACCGAAAGATGGGAAGAAAGAAGAGCATGGAAATTAATAGGGCGCATATGGCGATCTCATGGAGAAATATGCGAAGTTGCGTAAGGAATTGGATGCGCAAAGAAAGGAAAGTTCCACGTCAACGCCATAAATGAAGAATCCAATACCCAATTGATAGAAGAAACCAATTACTTGCAAGGTAATTTCCATCATGGCAAGGGGTATCCAAGAGGAAACCCAACTTATCACCCCAACAACCGGAGTCATCCGAACTTCTCATATTCAAATACCAACAATGCACTCCAACCGCTACCGATTCAACGTGCAAAACGGAGCTATCCTAGAGCCAAAGAAATCTTCTCTTGAAGATATTGTCAACCAATTGACAACCAACGTGAATCAATTCGTGGCTCATTCCACCAAAGATGTCTACCATGGAAGGAACGATGATAGCAATGCGAAACAAATCCAAATGGTGGAGAACTAAGTGGGGCAAATTGCCAATAGTCTAGCTGAGGTACACAAACCGGGAAATTTTCCGAGCAACACCGAGCTAAACCCCAAGGAAAACAAAGCGTAGTGCCATCGAGCTAAGGAGTGGCACCAAGTACTTCAACCATGGATCGAACCCGAGAAGGAGGAGGCACTCAAACGAAAAATAGAGGAGGTATCGGTAATAGTATCGATCGATACTCGACCGATCGGGATGCTTGAGGCTACGGAGGAGGAGTATCGTCCAGAGATATCAACCGATACCCAGAGAAGTACCTCAAAAACGGGCTCATCGATCCATAAGCCACCCAAAGATTCTGATGCGGTTCCAGACCCATCCACTTCCATTTCGAAAGATCAAGCTCCGTTTCCTCAACGCTTAGCCAAGCTAAAATACGATGAAAAGTTGCAAAAGTTCATGGGTCTCTTTTCAAAGGTGCACATCAACATTCCTCTCCTTGATGCACTTAGAGAAATGCCGGGATACATGAAGTTCCTCAAGGATGCCGTTGCAAACAAGAGGAAGCTGAAGAACTTTGAAACAATCAATATGACCGAGGGTTGCAGTGCTATACTCCAAAACAAGCTCCCGACAAAGAAAAAAGATCCAGGGAGCTTCTCGTTGGTATGCATGATTGGAGACTGTTCAACCAAAAGTATACTCTCAATTGACTTGCAATCGTACGAGGTGTTATAGTAAGGAAAGCTAACCCTAGTCGTCTCTCAAGGAAAACTTAACAGGGCCTAATGTACGTGTTGCTCACAGAAAACGATTAAATCCTAAACACTCCAATACCAATATGGGTTTTTGAAACATACAAGGAATCAAACACGAGAATTAAACAGCAAACCTAAGCCAGGGTTGTCAATCCCGAGCTAAACTACGAAAGCAATAGATCTAAACTAGAGGCTGTCAAACCCTAGATGATTAACTACTAAACACTGGAACATGGAACAAATCAAAAGCAATTAAATCAGATCTCCAAATAAGAAACGATGAAATTCAACAAAGAACGATTAATCATGAAATCCGAGTTCAACTCCACTTGCATAAAATTCAGATTATTAAAACCGGAAAGCAAGAACTGATCAAGAGCCCAACAAAACAGGAATTAAATTCAAGCAGGATGAATCAATACGTAGATGAAACGATCAAGAACGACGGAACAAAATACTGATAAATTACTCTCAATTCAAATCCAAAATCACACAAGGTATTGCAAGAATCCGTAAATAAAATTGAAGAGAACTAAGTACCGATTACAGGATGTTAAACCAATGTCTGAATTGACTAAAATTGAAGAACAGATCGATCTTTGTTCCAGCGGCGCGATGGCGAACGAAAACCAGAAAAATACGTAAAAATCAGAACTCGCGAAAACCTAAAAATGTATATATATAAAGGCAATGAGCGCCGGCTGGAAACGAGCGCCCGCTCGGGGCGAGGCGTCTGGGCTGAGGCGAGGCGTGCGGACGAGGCGGCGGGCGGAGGGCGCAGGCGAACAGCGTTCACTCCGAGCGCGAGGGAAATTGGGAATCTGCGCTCGGAGTGAGCGGCGTTCAGCGCACGGATGAGTGGGCGAGGTGCGGGGCGGGCGCGGGGCGAGGCGCTGAGGCGGAGTTGCGCTGGCGAGCAGCGTTCACTCCGAGCGCGAGGGAAATTGGGAACGCGCCGGGTGAGCGGCGTTCAGCGCGCTGGCGTGCACGGACGGAGGGCGCTGGGCGTCGCGGGCGTGCGCGTGTGTGCGTGCGGATGGTCGGCCATGCGACGGGGTCGTGCGCGACTTCAACAATTCGTCTCGTTCTCCTTCGTCCGAACTCCGAATTAGGATCCGATTTCGCCTATGAACTCCTATCGCGATGCTCTTCATTATAATTGATCCTTGGTAGATTCATTTCATCCTATTTAATGCCGATTTTCTGTAAAACATTGAAACGAACCAAGTAAGTCCGTAACGATAAATAATAAACGAACTAACGGCATAAATGGGATAAACTAATGAAGACAACATGCAAAACAATACCAAGAATAAGCACAAAATGACACCAAACAACTCCCCACTTATTCATTTGCTTGTCCTCAAGCAAAGTCTATACTAGCAAGAATAGAAGAATAGCTTATGCAACTAAACTCTTAATCTAATCAATCAAACTTCTTTTGCAATTCCCCGCACATGATGAGTACATAATCAAGGTTAATGTGAAACAAATCTAAGATTGTGAGAATGTCAAATAAACAAGAAGATCATTTTGCTCGGACCCAACTCTCCGTTAGGGTGAATTAACTAAAATGGTTACCTTTAGCAACAAGTTTCTTTTGAGAACACGTAAAATATTAATGATTTTGGAACAATGTTCGAAGGTGAAGTCTCGATGAACTCGAGTCTCCTATCATGCGGTTTCCCATGCCCATTTCTCAATTTACACGAGAAAGAGGCGAAATTCCATCCTCCATTTATATAATCTCAACAATAAACATAGAAAGTCTTAATGATTTTGGAACAATGGTCGAAGGTGAATTCTCGATGAACTCGAGCCTCCTATCGTGGTTTCCCATGCCCATTTCTCAATTTACGAGAAGGAGGCGAGAATCCCATCCTCCGCTTCGATAATCTCACATAAAACAATATTATTATTATTATTTTTATTTATTTATTTTTTAATTTTTTTAAAAAAACAAGTATATAGGTAACCAAACTATTAACACTCCCTAACATTAGCGGACAAATCACATCAATAACCCCGATTTAAGATTTATTCACACAACCTCGTTCATTCACATTGCACTTTAATAACAACATCACGATAAAGAGAACACATCAAGGTTTGACCAATACCACGTAGTTCGGTGCATAAATTACAATCCTAACTTATTTGCATAGACAAAACTTGAGTACAAGATGACAAAATAAGCATAGATCCATGGTGTCGATCATGCACATACCCCGAGCACAACATATACAACATATCATCAACAACTCCCCCCCATACATAGATGAGCCGCGTCCCCGAGCTCTAAACATGAACAACAAAATAAGGCCAAAAGAAACAAGACTTCCACGATAATGGTGAGAGAAAGGAGGTCGGCGGACATCGAGTTCGAGGATAGTCCTGCGGCAAGCACCGTAAAAGACAAGGAAAACAAACAAACCACAAAGGAAAACAACGAACCACGAAATAAGGACGAGCAAAAAAGAAATAAGGAAATATATACATACTCTCCAACGGTGAAGCCTCACCGTTGGTCCCGATAGTGGTGGTGGTGGAGAAGGCGGTGTGGGATAGGGACCGAGGCGTCCCATCGGGCTTGAAGGTCGCCCAAATCTGCTCATGGGTGTCTAAACGCGGTAAACATCTTGATGGAAATCTGAAACTGCTGTGAAGATTGGTGAAGGCGTTGAATCGCGATTTTAGGCGTCAAGACAACGATATACCTCAATCACGGAACTCTCCGAAACCACGGGTCAAGATTGGTGAACTCGTGAATTGTTGACCCATCTGCTGCCGATACCTCTCAAAGTTCGATTCCGGAGGAGCTAAAGTCCCCAAATGCTGTGGAAGTGGCTCTTGGCCCGCCAAACGGAATCAAAATGAGCCCTAAGACCACCGAAAGCGCCGCTGGACTGATGGCGGTGAGGGGTAAGCAAGGAGGGTGTGACATTGGGTGCCGCTTGTCCTTTTCGGTGGCTTTGATCATCGGGAATCTTCATCCATTGGGGTATTTGTCCCGACATTAGACCCGGATGGTCGGTTACGCTTGAATGTGATATACTCTTGAGACGCCGTGCTTCATAAGGAAGCAATGTTCCGGGTCGGAAGCAATCAACCGAAATCACTTTGAAAGTGATGGGGAGATGCTCAATAACAATGGAGCCCGATGCGTGTATATCATCTCTAGTCACTCCCACAAAGTATTTGGCATGTATAAAAGGGTATTGGCTCGAGGAGAGTTTGGCCTTCGGTTCGCCTCATATACTCAAATCGCCCATAAGAACGGTCTTGCATGCATCTTCTTATTATTCACAAAGACACCACAAGAAGAAAAGCTCTATAGCACTCACTTTATTGGCTTGCTCTTTCCTGTTAGGTTGTATGCTAGGAACTTATGAGCGATAACCAAAGCAGGTCTCAATAAAGGCACTAGAAGTGCTCACGATGACCAATTGTCAAAACCGGTTAAAATTTTCCATGTCTCACCCATAGGAAATCCCTTGGTACATCGGAAAAACCACTACTATGAAAACCCAAAACCTCACGCCAGAACCTTAGGTGTAACGGCAAATCTATTCTCCCCAACCGACAGAACGCAGACTTAAAATCTTCACTGGTCTCGAGTGACACACAAAATTCCCTAAGCAAAAGCTTAAAACCATCTTCGGGTTCCCTAGTTGCCAAACTAAGCAGACCCCATACTTTCAAATATCTTTTCACAGTACCATCAACACCCAATGAAGCTAAAATAGACCAATCAAAAGAACGAGGGTGACTTATCCCTTTTTGGCGAATAACGGAGAAGAAAATACCTTCTTGGGGCGAAAGAATAGCGAACGGGGCATTGTAAGTCTCCCGTAAATCTTCCGATTGTTCACCGGATCCCGAAGCACCTTCGTCAGTTCTTGCTCGTTTTGCCAAAGAGGCGAGAGGGTTTTTTGTGCGAACCATGCTTCAGAAATGCCCGGAAGGAGCTCGGAGCTAGGTGAACAGGCTGGGTGTGCAGGGTAGAGGGTTGTGCATGAGGAGGCTCGGCACGAAGGAAGAGCGCCGCACACGAGCCTGCTGAAGACGGCGCCGATGATGGAATCTTGCGCGCGTGGGCACATAGAGGCGGGCGCGTGGCGGGAGAGGCGAGAGAGCTCGGCTGGTGGGTTGGCACTGGAATGCTTGCCGCCGACCGGGTGGCGAGGCGCGCGGTGCGCGTGAAAATGGCGCGCAGACCGGGCAAGGCGGGCGGGCGGCGAGCGGCACGCCGCGTTTCCGGAGTGAACACCGGCTCTTTGGAGCGGGCGCCGAGGTTACTGTGCCGGCCGAGGAGCACTCGTGGCGTGCGGAGATGGCGCTTGTGTAGAGGTGGGCGAAAAAGTGAGCCGGCGCTGAATCTTGCACGGTGAGACAGGCGGCGGCGTCTTGGTCACGGAGACAGCACGCACGCTGTGGAGGCGGGCGGAGGGAGAACGGGCGCTCGCTGAACGAGCACCGGCCGCTAGGTGGCACGGAGAACGCCGGTGGGGAGACGGACGGTGTGGGGCGTTCGGGTAGCCTGGCTGAAAGTGTTAACGGAGGAGGACGCGGCGCTGAGCTTCAGGATGTTGGAACGAAATAGGGCTTGGTGCCCTAATATAGTCCCGGCTCACAATGAGCACCGGTTCAGGAGGAATGGCACACCGGTTCTAGCAGGCGCCGGTTCGAGTGGTTCTCCTTTTTTTTCTTTTTTTTTTTTTTAATGTGCGCCGGTTACGATCGAGCGCCGGCTTGGAGGGTCTCTTCCCAAAGGTTGGCGCGGTTTGGTTTCTTGCAGCTGCAAAATCATTCTCGCCCATTTGTGAACGCCGGTTCACACCGAACTCCGGTGAGAAAAGCTCTTGTCTCAATCTTGAATGCCGATTCTCCTTGAACGCCCGGATGAGAAAAACTATCAGATTCCTTCCGAGCCGGTTCGATTGAGCGCCACCGTGATTGCTCAGATTCCTTATGAGCCGGTTCGATTGAGCGCCTGGTGTGAATGGCTTCATGCTCCTTTTAAACGCCAGTCTCCACTTTAAAAGCTGCATTAGCAGACAGAGAAAAAATCAGGATAACCAAACCAGACAAATCAAAGGAAAAGAAAAGAAAAAGAAAACAGCGAAAATCTATGGGTAAACTCCCACGTAGTACTCAGTTTAACGTCGTGAGCCCGACATAATCCGGTCAAAGGTATTGGGGACCGACAAGCAGAACGCTCTCCACTTCTTCCGACTCCTCACGATCAAAGTACGGTTTGACTGGCTGACCGTTCATAGTAAATGATCCGTTTATTTTTGGGTCGCAAAGAAACCGCTCCATGAAACACCTCCTCAGCGAATTAGGGCCACTTCACCGAGTTGAGCTTCCGAAAAAGTTTCATCGAGGCGAAATAACAGACCTTCATTCCTGTCTTAACTCTTTTCGGACTATTCTCAGATCATGAATCCTCTTGACTTTGTCCTTGTAAATGCGGGCGTTCTCATATGCTTCGTCCCGAAGTTCTTCGAGTTCGGTGATCTGGAGAGCTCTCCCCTCGCCTCTTTTGTGATGTCAAGATTCATGGCCTTAATCGCCTGTAATGCTCTATGCTCGATCTCAACGTAGATGGCACGCTTTTCCATATACAAGCCGATAGGGACTCATCCCAAAATGCTCTTGAAAGCAGTTCGGTATGCCCAAAGTGACATTCAACTTCATTGACCGCCCTTCCGGGATGGTTGGACCGCCTTCTCAAGCACACCCTTGATCCGCTTGTTGCTTGTCTCACCGTCACAAGTCATGGATGATATGGCGTGGAAACCTTGTGGGTGATGCCATTCTTCTCCATGAGCTTTTGAACAACTTATTACGTAAATGTGCTCCCCATCACTTATGATCGCCTTGGGAACCCAAACCGCAGAGAATATTCTCCTCACAAACTTCAAGACAACATTAGCATCACTAGTCCTCGTGGGAATTGCTTCTACCCACTTGGACACATAATCTCAACAAGCAAGATATATTCAAAACCATTAGACTTGGGGAAAGGCCCCATGAAATCAATACCCCAAGCGTCAAAATTTCAACTACTGGGATATTGTTCAAGGCATCTCATTTCTCCTCCCACATTCCCAACTCGTTGGCATACGTCACATGAAAGGTAGAAGGGTGGCGTCCTTGAAAAGAGTCGGCGAAGAGACCACTGCAAAGACCTTGAAAGCTGTCTTTTCGCCCACCAAAATATCCCATGATGGGCTTCATGACACAACTTAAGGACTTGACTTTGCTCCTCATCAGGGATGCATCTTCTAACCACCTCGTCCTTCCCGAGTTTGAAAAGGTATGGATCATCCCAAAAGTAATTCCTGCATACACTAAAAAATCTCTTCCTTTCTTGGGAAGTTAAATCAGGTCTCAAGGAGCCACAAACCAAGTAATTAACAATATCAGCATACCAAGGCGATGAATTGATTTCCAAAGCATGCTCAAAAGGATAAGACTCAGCAAGACTCTCTTGTGCAGGTAAAACGAAAGGGGATTCGAGACGAGACAAATGGTCAGCTACACAATTGTCACTACCCTTCCTATCTATGATTTCTAGATCAAATTCTTGCAAAAGAAGGACCCAACGAATTAATCTAGGTTTAGCCTGAGATTTAGTCAGCGAAATCTTAAGCAGCGTGATCACTGTGAACAATTACCTTAGGACCAATGATATAAGCTCGAAACTTATCCAAAGCAAAGATTACAGCGAAAAGCTCCTTTTCAGTAGTAGTGTAATTCATTTGAGCAGAACTTAAAGTTAAGCTAGCATAATAAATAACACGTAACATTTTATCCACACGTTGACCTAATACAGCTCCCACAGCCACATTGCTAGCATCACACATTATTTCAAGGGTAGCGACCAATTTGGGGCAACAACAACAGGCGATGGTCGATTTCTCCTTAAGTAAATTGAAAGCATGCAAACATTTTCATCAAACTTGAAAAGAACATCTTGAGCAAGAAGATGACATAAAGGTTGGCTAATCTTAGAAAAGTCTTTAATAAACCTACGGTAAAAACCCGCATGTCCTAAAAAACTCCTAATCCCCTTAACATCAACGGGTGGAGGTAATTTCTCAATTACATCCACCTTAGCCTTGTCAACCTCAATCCCATTCCTAGACACAATATGTCCCAATACAATCCCACTCTTAACCATAAAGTGACTCTTTTCCCAACTAAGAGTGAGATTGCTCTCCACACAACGTTTTAACACACGATCAATCTTATCTAGGCAATCATGAAAAGAAGATCCGAAACCGAAAAGTCATCCATGAATACCGAGGAAATCTCCAATCATCTCGGAGAAGATTGACATCATGCACCGAAGGTGCCCTGCATCAGATAGCCGAAGGCATCCGCGGTAAGCATATGTCCCAAAAGGACTTATAAACGCCGTCTTGGCGATCCTCCTGGAGCAATTGCAACTTTGATAATAGCCGATAATCCATCAAGAAAATGAAATATTCATGTCCAAATAATCTATCAAGCATTTGATCTATAAAGGGAGAGGAATGGTCCTTTTGTCGCGACATTCAACTTGCGGTGAGTCGATGCACATACGCCACCTGTAGTAGCCCTTGGTACCATCTCCCTTTCTCGTTCTCCACCACCGTGATACCTCCTTCTTGGGCCCCATGTACGGGCTAACCCACTCGCTGTCCGAAATAGGATAGATTATCCTCCATCGAGTTTCAAACCTCCTTCACCACTTCACCGAGGATCGGGTTCGATCGTCTCGGGCATCAATCACCGGTTTAACTCCATCCTCAAGCGTGATGCGATGCATACATGTTGCTGGACTGATCCCCTTGATGTCGGCAAGACTCCACCCAAATGCCAGCTTATTCTTCTTCAGGACCGAAAACAGTTCTTCTTCTTCAACACTTGAAAGCTCGGAGGAGATTATTACTGGCTTTTCATTTCCCTCCTCCAGGAAAACATACTTCAAGTGTCTCGCGCTCCTTCATTTCTAAAGTTGGCTTGGGCATACTAGCAACTTCACGTGCCTACTCTTCCTCGTCAGCCGATCCTGCAAAAACTTCCTCGAGGCTATGTTCCTGCAACAACACATTCTCGGCCAAGGGATCAATAGCATCAATGAAAGCACAATCATCAATGGAATTTACGTAGAGAAACATCAAACTGTCCCTAACGTAAAAAGACACGGCCACCAAGCACGCTCATTTTTAAAGTGCCACTCTTAACGTCGATTAGTGTATTGGTTGTGGCCATGAATGGCCTCCCAATAACAATGTGTGCTCCTTTCCATCTTCTCTAACCTCACCAATTTCTAACACAACAAAATCAATGAGAACTATCAACCCACCAACCTTAACTAAAATATCCTCAATAATACCCTTCGGATATCCGACGGACCTATCTCGCTATTTGTAGACACATGCGAGTGGGTTTAAGTTCGCTTAATTCTAATTGTTTAAAAATCGAATAAGGCATCAAATTTATCCCGCCCCAAATCAAGCATGCCGAAGCCTCCTTACCATTACCTAGAGTAATTTTAACGATAAACTACACGGTCCCGGAGTTTGGGAGGTAATCGATGTCATAGGATGGAATTGGCCGCCTCGGAGACCACGACCTTCTCATATTCTCCAAACTTCCTTTTCTTTGAAGCCACTCCTTGAAAAATTTGACGTGGTGGCACATTTCGATCACGTCCAAAGAGGCAAATTGACATTCACCTTGATGGGAGTTTGTAGAACTCGTTAAACTGCGATCTTGTTTCTCATTTCTTAGCCGGTCGGAAAGGTATCGGAGGAGTGTAAGGCTTTGCTTGCCTTATGCAATCGGACCTCGAGATCCTTCTTAGTTTCTTCATCTTGAGATTTCACCTCTCGGTTTCTCCCGACCTCATTCTCAATCACGATCCTCACTTCGAGCAGTGGATACTGAGCTTGGTGGGGTTGGCTGGGAGCTTCCCACGCTTTTGTTGTAGTACCTCGTTCGGTGAGCTAGCAAGCTGTCCCATTTGCGTCTCCATACGCTTGATTGAGGATTATATAACATCAATTCTTTGGTTCATCACATCCTCGATGCGGTCTCGAGGTGGCGCGAGGTGCCGGCCGATACTGCCGCCGCTGCGGTATTGCCGCTGCGAATGTTTGTTAATGGATATTGCCTCTGTGCTTGAAATTGCCGTGGTGTGAAGGTCTTACAATGGGGCGCCCGATTAGAATTCGCCTTGACTCGATTTCTCCATCCCACGTTAGATTGATTCCTCCACCCCGAGCCAAATTGTTGCCGATTAGACTCGAATCGCTGCCGGGGTTGGAATCCTTGCATGGCATAAACTTCGCTTCGCCCTCATGAGTGAGCTCCCCATCCCGGGCACGATCAACATTGTGCCCGGTTTTCACATGATACCACAAGGCTCTAAAAATCCTCGTCTTCGGGTTAATTGATCGCTTTCTCAATTTGAGCTTGTACCTCCTCATCAACTCGACCACTTGTTTAGTCATGTCGTGTAAAGGGTTCACGGCATGAGCCTTTACTCCCACCACGACTAGACACATTTGTGAAGTAGCGACCATGGCTTCAAAAATATCGACGATATCCATCGCCGTCCTAGAACCGATGTCTCCACCCGCAGATTGTCCACCATGTATTGAAAACTCGAGTCAATCCATCATAGAAGAATTGATACAAAATTTCGTGCAGCAAGGCATGATGAGGGCACTTACGCAATAAGTCCACGAACTGCTCCCAAGCTTCATGGAATGGCTCGTCGATGTCCGATTGAAAGTCATGATCTCGTGACCTCAACTCTTGACTCTTCTTGTTCGGGTAGTACTGTCATGAACTTGTCTACCACGACGCCCAGCCTCTGCAGAGTTGGCGGGAGAGGCGAACCAAGACTTTGCTCTATCTTTCGGGGTGTACGGAAACACCGCATCTTCACCGATCTTCATTTAGTCCTCCCAATGAGAAGGATCGCAAAACCGAGCAAAACTCTCTTATAAAGCCCAAAGCATCCTCACTAGCAAGCCCATGGAAAGTAGGCATGAGTGGGAAATGGTTCGTTTCAACTCGTAATCTCGGGCTGCGGTCCAAGAACAATTGGGGACGAGTGCCCCAATCACCGCCTATAAAAATCACGCAGAGCACGTGCATTCTCACCCATCTCTCTCAACGGGAGTATCTTCAACAACCGGTTGATCCGTGATAAACCGCTCGATCGCTCACCACTCTCGAAGTGGTACCAAACTCCTCCAGCTTCGGAAGCGACCTTTTAGTTCTTCGAGTGTGGTCCAACGGGGTAGCAAGCGGTCTATTTAGATCTGCGCGACCTAGCATACAAAACACTCAAAAAGAAAAGATCACACGAATCGGAGAATAACAAAATAAAAACAAAAGAAACACGGAAAACAAATCAACACAAACAATACACCTAAAGTTTTCCCCGGCAACGGTGCCAAAATTTGTTCAACCAAAAGTATACTCTCAATTGACTCGCAATCGTACGAGGTGTTATAGTAGGGAAAGCTAACCCTAGTCGTCTCTCAAGGAAAACTTAACAGGGCCTAATGTTCGTGTTACTCACAGAAAACGATTAAATCCTAAACACTCTAATACCAATATGGGTTTTTGAAACATACGAGGAATCAAACACGAGAATTAAACAAGAACCTAAGCTGGGTTGTCAATCCCGAGCTAAACTACGAAAGCAATAGATCTAAACTAGAGGTCACAAACCCAAGATGATTAACTACTAAACACTGGAACAGGGAACAAATCAAAAGCAATTAAATCGGATCTCCAAACAAGAAACGATGAAATTCAACAAAGAACGATTAATCATGAAATCCGAGTTCAACTCCACTTGCATAAAATTGATTATTAAAACCGAAAGCAAGAACCGATCAAGAGCCCAACAAAACAGAATTAAATTCAAGCAGATGAATCAATACGTAGATGAAACGATCAAGAACGATTTAACAAAATATCGATAAATTACGGTCGATTCAAATCCAAAATCACACAAGGTATTGCAAGAATCAGTAAATAAAATTGAAGAGAACTAAGTAACGATTACAGGATGTTAAACCAATGTCCGAATTGACTAAAATTGAAGAACAGATCGATCTTTGTTCCAACAGCGATGGCTAACGAAACCATAAAAATACGTAAAAAATCGTAACTAGGAAAACCTAAAAACGATATATATAAAAAGCAATGAGCGCCGGTGAAACGAGCGCCCGCTTTCGAGGCGAGGCGGCGTGCTGGGCGAGGCGGCGCGCGAGGCGCGTACGAGCGGCTGGCGGAGGTGCGCGGTGAACCGCGCTCACTCCGAGCGTGGGAAATTGGGAACGCAGCTCGGAGTGAGTCGGCGTTCGCCGGACGGGATGAGTGGGCGGCGCGGGCGGAGGTGCGCGGGCGAGCCGGCGTTCACCCTAGCGAAATTGGGAACGCGCCGAGTGAGCAGCGTTCAGCGGCGTCTTGGCGCGACGGAGGCGCCTGGCGCGCGGCGCGCGTGCGTGCGCGCGATGGTCGGCCATGCGACGGGTCGTCTTGACTTCAACAATTGCCTCGCTCTCCTTCGTCCGAACTCCAATTAGGATCCGCTTTTTATGAACTCCTATCGCGATGCTTTTCATTATACTTGATCCTTGTTAGATTCATTTCATCCTATTTAATGCCGATTTTCTGTAAAACATTGAAACGAACCAAGTAAGTCCGAAACGATAAATAATAAACGAACTAACGGCATAAATGGGATAAACTAATGAAGACAACATGCAAAACAATACCAAGAATAAGCACAAAATGACACCAAACAGAGACCACACCTTCTCCAAAGTGTTATGTGATCTTGGCTCAAGTATCAACCTCATGCCACTCTCCATTTTCAAGCGTCTAAAATTGAAGATGAAGCCAACCACAATCTCGTTACTTATGGCAGATCGTTCGGTGACCTATCCTCAGGAAATAGTGGAAAATGTGTTTGTACAAGTAGAGAAATTTGTTTTCCCGGTGGACTTCGTCATCCTCGACATGCCTGAAGATAAGAATCAACCATTGATCTTGGGGAGACCTTTCCTTGCTACAGGGAGGGCTCTAATTGATGTACAAGATGGAATACTTACTTTCCGAGTGGATGATGAGGTTATCAATATCTCAATCTACGAGGCGTTGAAGCGGCCAAACGACGAGGAAAATGAATGTTTTTCCATTCAAACGTCACCATCCACGCCCGAAGACATATTAGGTCATTGTATAGAGAATTCTCTATACTCATACGATGACCTAGACGAAGTTTGCGAAGAAATTCTTGAGTACTTGACTATGATGGATGCCAACAAGCCGAGTATAACACCATCAGTCAACTACCTCGACATCAATCGGCCTGTAGAAGGAGGAGTTTCCGACGATGCAAAAATTATACAATCCTCCACACCTCCCAAGATGGAACTAAAGCTGCTTCCGGATCACCTCACTTATAAATACTTGGGGCAAGACGAGACATACCCGGTAATCATCTCTTCATCTCTCTCGGATTTAAATTTGGAGAAATTACTTCGAATATTAAGGAAGCATAAGTCGGCAATCGGATGGACTATTAGCGACATCAAAGGAATAAGCCCGAGCATTTGCATGCACCGGATATTGATTGAGGAAAATCAAAGGCCAAGGGTGCAACCTCAACGAAGGCTTAATCCGGCGATGCAAGAAGTAGTAAGAAAAGAAGTTCTCAAATTGCTTGATGCCGGCATGATTTATGCCATCTCGGATAGTGAGTGGGTAAGTCCTACTCAAGTTATGATGAAGAAAGGAGGCATGACGGTGATCAAAGATGTGAGTGACGAGCTCATCGCCACACGCCTTGTCACGGGGTGGCGAGTTTGCATTGATTACCGCCTACTCAACGCGGCTACAAGAAAAGATCATTTTCCTCTTCCATTTTTGGATCAAATGCTCGATCGCTTGGCGGGTCACGAGTATTATTGTTTCCTTGATGGGTACTCGGGCTACAACCAAATAGCCATCGCACCGAAAGATCAACAGAAGACGGCATTCACGTGCCCATATGGAGTTTTTGCATACCGGAGGATGCCGTTCGGACTTTGCAACGCTCCCGCCACTTTTCAAAGGTGTATGATGGCCATTTTCCATGGGTTTATCGAAAACATCATGGAAGTCTTCATGGATGATTTCTCCGTCTTTGGCAACTCCTTTGATAATTGCCTCGACAACTTAAAGAATGTCTTGGAGAGATGTGAAGAGACCCATCTCGTGCTTAATTGGGAAAAATGCCATTTCATGGTACAAGAAGGGATTGTGCTTGGGCACAAGGTATCATCACAAGGATTGGAGGTCGACCGAGCAAAAGTTGTTGCCGTCAAGAAGTTGCCGCCACCAACCAACGTCAAATCGGTGCGAAGTTTTCTTGGCCACGCCGGATTTTATAGACGATTTATCAAGGATTTCTCAAAAATCACAAAACCTTTATGTGGTTTACTTGAGAAAGATGCTAAGTTCGACTTCAACAACGATTGTCTCGAGTCCTTCGAGAAATTAAAGACGTCACTTATCTCTACACCGGTACTTATCTCGCCCGATTGGAGTGAGCCGTTCGAGCTAATGTGCGATGCAAGTGATTGGGCGGTAGGGGCCGTGCTTGGCCAAAAGAAGGAAAAATTGTTCCGAGTCATTTACTATGCAAGCAAAACGTTGGACTCGGCTCAAATGAATTACACAGTCACCGAGAAAGAGTTGCTTGCCGTTGTGTACGCCTTCGACAAATTCCGCCCATATCTTGTGGGCACTCATACTATCGTGCACACAGATCATGCCGCCATCCGCTACCTCTTCAACAAAAAGGACTCCAAACCAAGGCTAGTACGATGGATTCTTCTACTTCAAGAATTTGACATGGAGATCCGAGACCGAAAAGGATGCGAGAATATTGTAGCCGACCACTTATCTCGACTTGAGAAGTCGGTGGAAGGAGAAGATTCAAGACTTACCATCACAGAGATGTTTCCCGATGAGAATATCTTTTCCATGATCGACCACTCTCCATGGTATGCCGACATTGTCAATTACTTGGTAATTAGGCACGTACCAACGGAACTCTCATCTTACCAAAAGAAGAAATTCCTCCACGACGTCAAATTCTATTATTGGGAGGAGCCAATCCTCTACAAGAGATGCGCAGATGGATTCATTCGCCGTTGTATTCCCCAACATGAATGGCAAAAGATCATGGAAGAATGCCATGGAGGAGCAAGCGGTGGCCATTTTGCAGAAAATCGCACCGCCTTGAAGATTCAACAAAGTGGCTTCTATTGGCCAACCATCCACAAAGATTGCCATGAGTTCGTAAAGAATTGTGATCGCTGCCAAAGAGTGGGTAATATATCCAAGAGAGACGAGATGTCGCAACGAGCTAGCATGGAAGTCGAACTATTCGATGTTTGGGGATTGACTTCATGGGACCTTTCCCAAATTCATGCGGATTCTCCTACATCCTATTAGCGGTAGATTATGTCTCAAGATGGGTCGAAGCCGTGGGGACAACAACTAATGACTCCAAAGTGGTGATTAAGTTCCTTCAAAAGAACATCTTGACTCGATATGGAACCCCGAGAGCTTTGCTTAGCGATGGGGGAAGCCACTTCAACAATAGGTGGTTGTCGTCTCTTTAGCCAAATATGGAGTGAAACATAAGGTGACTACGCCTTATCACCCTCAAGCCAATGGGCAAGCCGAGTTAGCGAATCGAGAGATCAAGCAAATCCTTGAGAAAACCATAGTCAACAAGAAGGATTGGGCAAAGCATCTCGACGATGCACTTTGGGCTTATCGCACCGCCTACAAAACTCCTATTGGCATGTCTCCTTATCAACTCGTTTTTGGAAAGTCATGTCATCTACCCATAGAGTTGGAGCACAAGGCCTATTGGGAAACAAGGAGAATTAATATGGAGTTGCAAGAAGCAGGTATTGCAAGGCGGGAGGATCTCCTCGAGCTAGACGAGTGGAGAAACGAGGCGTTTGAAAATTCAAGGATTTACAAGGAGAGAGCTAGGTGTTTTCACGACCTACTCATCAAAAAGAAGGACTTTGCTCCGGGAGACAAGGTACTTCTATATAACTCACGCCTTCGTCTTTTCCCAGGAAAGTTGCAATCAAAATGGATGGGACCATACGTCGTGTTCAAAAACAACAACAATGGGTCCTATGAATTGATAGAAGTGAATGGGGAGAAGTTCATCGTCAACGGACATCGTCTCAAATACTACTTCAGCACAGAAGGAGAACTCAATGATAGGGTCACGTACTTCGACAATCCGAAATAGATGAGGTACCATCTAGCTAAGGACGTAAAACATGGCACTTGTTGGGAGGTAACCCAACATTTTTTGTTTTTTTGTGTGTTTATTTCTGTTTTTCTTTCTTCTTTAAGATAGCCACTTTTTCTTTTTCCAACCTTATTCCCCTTGTATTGTGTGGAATAAGTTTGGGGGGGGGAGGAGATAAGTGCGGCCATCTTAAAGCCATCTTAAGTTGTTTTGCTTGTTTTCTTGCTTTTGTTTAAGCTTAGGTATGATTTATGAACATGAATGAGTCGGCCTATGATAATGTTTTAACTTGCTTATGTTTTGGCTTTATTATGATTGGAACCTTGGCGAAGTGATGCATTGCATGATGATCTTGAGTTAGTTGCCCTTGAATTTTGAGAATTATTTGATTATCCCGTGAGTTTTTGAGCCTTTGGTGCATTTTAATGCCTATTTTCTTTATTGAGGGAAATCATGCATGCTTTGAATTCTAGAACTTGCCTTGGATCTTTGTCAAAACCACATATGTGTATTTGAGATTAGGAAATGATATTAGGCCATCCTTTGTTAACCACATGAATATCCTATACACTAGCCATGTTTATACACTTTTCTTTGTATAGCCCTTTTGAGCCTCTTTATCCGTTTATTTGTTTTACCAGATGATAGGAGGATTTGGAGGTTTCATGGGAATCTTTTGATGGCTATTTTGTAGGAGGTGAAAAGTTGAAAATGATAGTGGTTGGATGTGTGAAATTGATTGGATTAATACCCACCTATAAGCTCTAAGTGAAAATAAAATTTGTGAGTTGAAAGCTTAAAAAGCACAACGTGCTAAATTTGTTGTCAATTTTGACATTGTAAGTAATAGAGCATTAAGGAATGGGTAGAAAAAGATGTTAAGAAATAAAGGTTGTTAGTTGTTTTGAAAAATAGCTTGACGGAATATTGTTGGGTAGAAGAATGGACTAAAAATCCATACTTGGTTGGAGTTGAAAAATTGGGTGAATGCTTTGGTGCAAACTTGAGTCACTTATCCTAAAAATTCCTACCTAAACCAATGTCCCTACATTACAACCTTTGCTTAAAGATCTATTTGATCTTAGTCTTGAATATACACAAAGTGGTGGAGATGTGAGACAAAGGGCAAGCATATGGTAAGACATTGCATTGTATTGATATGAGAGTGAGCTTTTTGCAATTGATTTCTTCCGAGCATCGAGTGATCAGTTATACATCTAAATATATCATATGTCTTGAAAGGATTTTCGAAATTTAAGGGGCACTAAGTGAAATTGTCATGTGAGTGTTGATCTTAATATAAGGTTGTGATTATAATCGAGTCAATACACTTTAAGTTCTTGAGGCCTTTAAACTCATCTTGCTTATATTTTCATACCTTGCTTTGTTTGTTTTCTTTCTTTCTTTTCTTGTTTGCTCGGGACGAGCTTTGGTTAAGTTTGGGGGAGTTGATAGCGTCCTATTTTACATGATTTATAGCATGTTTTGTGATGCCTATATCTTGATTTTCAAGGTCTTATAGCTCATTTACGACATGTTAATCTATTTGTTGAGCTTTTAGGATGTTGTATGAAGATAGCTAGAACTCCCACATTCTTTAACAATTCGCAGCATTTTTCCAGAACACGCCAGAAAACTTCGGACAGATATTTGGACCTCCAAACGATCTCCGTTGGTCTGAACACATCTAATAAATGTTGTAGATATTTGAAATATCTTTCCAAAGGTATCTTATGGGCCACGAGGGGACGACTATAACTCCAGATATAATCATTTCCCCACGACTGCGCATTGCTGGAAAATGTGACGAACACCTTTGCTTTAACACCTATTTGTCTCTCACCTTTCCAACTCAATCCATTTGCATCACATGGCTTTGTGCCTATAAAAGACACCATTGATCAGCCATGGAGAGGGGAATTCAACACCATTTCATACCTTAGATTAGCTATTTTCATTCCTAAAACTCTCTCTAAATATTTAGTGTTCTTATGTTCTTAAGCTTTGGTTTCACCTTGAGCTAGTTCAAGTTCCTCTTGTTGGAGTGTTATTATCAATGGATTGAAGTTTTATTCAAGTAGCTAATTTTGTCTACAAAAGGGTTTTATCTATTTCTCACTCTTTATTTATTTCTTTAATGTTTATTTACATTTATGCATCTAACTATTAGTGAGTGTTTAAACACCTCATTCTAACTCTTTATTGCTTTATTTACATTTATGCATCTAACTATTAGTGAGTGTTTAAACACCTCACTCTAACTCCTTTAATGTTTTCTTTACATTATTGTTGTATTTATATTACTATGATCATGTGTGGCTAGACCACGTGATCCTAGGGTTGTAAGTATATAGTTAAAATTATATAGATTAGCCTTTAATTCTATTTGCCTTCCAATTTGTGATTTATTGATCTTTGTTACTTATTTCCATGTTGGAGTAATTGATCACTATTCTTACATGCTCAATTATGTGATTTATGTCCTTGAAGAATAAATCACATAGTCGATCACTAAGATCATAATATAATTTATTTATTTGGCCACCCGAAAATAAGTGAATTATAGGAAATTAATACTTATGAGCTTTTTGTAACTTGTCTATTTCTCTTGAGACCGCCCGGAGATAGAGTGTAGAAAAGTCCACTAACTTGATTGCCCGACCAAGGAATCATAGGTTGCTTTAGTGTATTCCCATCTAAATTGGATTAAAATTGGTAAATAGGTTAATAGGTTAATTTGTATACATTTTGACTATGTTAATTACAAACCTAGGATCATTTGTTTTATATTTATTATTTTTACATTTCTTAGTTTTTAATCATATCATCACACCATCATTCTATTTAATCACTCAAATAATAACGAAGACTTAAGTAGAAGTACTTGTTCTATTTTCGACACATCAGTCTCTGTGGATACGATATATATACTTGCCCTGTTTTTACTACATTAATTTGTGTTAAAAATAGCGCGATCAACAGGTGCTTCAAGTGCGGCAAGACTGGGCATTGAAAGGCTAAGTTCCCCATGCTCAAGGCTCAAGTTACGCCATTTGCTTTAGTAACGGAAACATGTTTAGCAACTTGTTCTACTCATTCATGGGTAGTAGAATCTTGGTGCGATCGATCATTTTGTTACACCTGCGGGGTTCCTGCGACAAGGGAGTCTGTTTGATGGCGAGATAACAATCTCCATGAGCAACGCGGCTAAAATCGAGGCCGTTGCAGTCAGAGATATTTCTTTATGTTATGATAAAACTACTTTAGTATTAAAAGACGTTTTGTATGTGCCGGAGTTTCGGCGAAACCTTATTTCGGTTTCCAAACTATTTATACATGGATATTTTGTTATTTTTGATAGTGGTGTTCTATCATAAGAAATGATGAAGTTATCTGTGGTGACACTCTATATAATTCGCTTTATACTATTTCTGCTAAACATCATACCTTTAATTATGTTGCATCTACATCAAACCTTAAGAAGATGAAGTTTTCTTCGCTAGATGACACCATATTTCTTTGGCATCTTAGATTAGGTCACATCAATCTAAATAGGATCCAAAGACTGGCTAAGAATAGAGCGTTGAGTGAAATAATTCTCACTCCGTTCCCAGTCTGCGAATCCTGTATAGAAGAAAAGATGTCGACCAGACCCTTCAAAGTGAAGGGGTATAGAGCCAAGGAAGTGTTTGAGCTAGTCCATTCTGACGTGTGTGGACCAATGTCCACACAAGCTCGTGGAGGGTACGAGTATTTTGTCACTTTCATTGACGATTACTCAAGGTACGGATACGTAAACACGCTTCACCGCATGTCAGATGCTTTGACAAATTCAAAGAATTTAAGGCGATGGTGGACGCGGCCGTAAGAGTATCAAGTCACTGTGGTCTGATCGCGGTGGCGAATACCTCAGTAACGAGTTCATGCACTAACTAGTGTAGTGTGGGATTATCTCCCAGCTCACTACACCGGGCACACCACAGCAAAATGGTGTGTCAGAGCAAAGAAATATGACTCTCTTAGAAATGGTTAGATCTATGATGAGCTATGCAACATTGCCTATTTCGTTATAGGGATATGCATTAGAAACAGCGGCATATTTGCTCAATCTAGTACCGTCCAAGTCAGTCGACAAGACCCCTTTTGAGTTATGGTTTGGGTGCAAGCCTAGTTTAAGCCATATAAGGATATGGGAGAGTCCAGCATATGTGCTGAACAAGAAAGCTGACAAGTTGGTGGCTAGATCTGAAGCAAGACTGTTTATTGGTTATCCTAGAGGAACGAAATATGGTTATTTCTATAGTCCTAAGGATCAGAAGGTCGTTATTAGCACTAATGCTTGATTCTTAGAAGAGGACTACATAAAAAACCACAAATCCAAAGTTGAAATCATACTTCAAGAATTAGAAGATGATCGTATTCCACCACCGATTAGGCCAAAGGTATGAGATATCGCGTCTAGTGGGAGGGATCGACACCAGATACTTCAAGAAATTGAAGCGGATCGAGTTCCACTAGAGATACCGACCATACAAGTGGCACCTACCCAGCAAGTTGTGCAAGATAGAGAACCACAGGTTACTACATCCACCGTTGCCATTGTGCTAGTAGCACCTCGTCGTAGTGGGAGGGTTGTTCGTTAACCCGAGCGATTTATGTTCGTGGGTGAATCTTCGGATTTAGTCCCAGGAAACGAGCAGGCTGTAATCGACCAATGGACATATAGCGAGGCGATACAAGACACTAATGCAGGATCATGGCACACCGCTATGGACTTAGAAATTGAGTCGATAACACCTATGGATGTATACGAGAAAACACCTCTACCAGATGGCAAGGAAGTCATAGGTAGTAAGTGGGTATACAAGAGGAAGAGAGATTCAGATGGAGAGGTTTCGGCTTTAAAGCCAGGCTTGTGGAGAAAGGGTACACTCAAATTGAGGGCATCGATTTCGATGAGACCTTTTCGCCTGTAGCAATGCTCAAGTCCATCAGAATTCTTCTGGCCATAGTAGCTCACCTAAACCTTGAGGTTTGGAAAATGGATGTTAAAACCGCTTTTCTAAACGGTTACCTTGAAGAAGGTAGAGACATCTATGCAGCAACCCGAAGGTTATGTGGTGAAGGGTGAAGAGCATCTAGTATGGAAGCTTAAGAAGTCCATTTATGGACTCAAGAAAGCTTCCCGATCATGGAACTTACGCTTTGACGAGGTAGTAAAGTCCTATGGATTTACCCAGTTGCCTAGAGAAAGTTGTGTGTATCGTTTGGATGTCAACGGTGACGTGGTATTTCTTGCACTTTACGTAGATGACATCCTTCTACTTAGCAACAATGTGAAGTTGTTATCGGACGTAAAGAGTTGGTTATCCGATTAGTTTCCAATTAAAGATTTAGGAGATGTAGCATACATTCTTGGGATCAAGGTTTACCGAGATTGCAAGAGAAAAATATTGAGCTAATCTCAGTCGTCTTACATTGATACTGTGATTACTCGTTTTAGTATGTAGACCGCCAAAAAGGGATTGCTACCCTTCAACCATGGTGTTCCTTTATCTAAAGAACAGTCTCCTAAGAATGCAAATGAGATAGAGGAAATGAGACAAGTTCCATATGCTTCCGTCGTAGGAAGTCTCATGTATGCAATGCTATGTACGAGACCCGATATCTGCTATGCAGTAGGCATAGTAGCTAGATATCAGTCTAACCCTGGACAAGCACATTGGATTGCGGTAAAGCATATACTCAAGTACCTGAAAATGACTCGAGATTATAGGCTAGCTTACCAAGAAGATAGTCTAATGCCTTTGGGTTATTCAGACTCGGATTTCCAAGCTGACCGTGATGAGAAAAAGTCTACCTCAGGCTATGTGTTTACCTTGGGAGAAGGAGCCGTATCATGGCGGAGTGCAAAGCAGCGATGCATTGCGGACTCTACCATGGAAGCCGAATATGTAGCCGCTTCGGAGGCTGCTAAGGAGGCGGTATGATTCAAGAACTACCTCATGTATCTAGATGTGGTACCTCGTTTCCTAAGAGTATCATAGTATACTGTGATAACTCAGGTGCAGTGGCAAACTCAAAGAAACCACGGACCCACAAGACAACAAAACACATAGAGAGAAAATACCATGTCATACGAGAAATCGTTAGACGAGGAGACGTGCTGATTGAGAAGATTGGTACAACGGATAACCTAGCTAGCCCATTCACGATAAGCCTGTCGTAAAAAGTCTACGACGATCATGTTCGAGGACTTGGATTGCACAAGATGTGACGACCCGACTTCTCAAGGAAGTACAGATTAAACGGATCGCCACTAGTATGACAATGCAGCGGATATACACATAACTAAGCCAATACGATTAACCAATCAACTACGAATAAATGCATAGACTGAAAGAAATAAGCTATTTCGATACAAACTCAAGTAACAGAAGGACTTGCCCAAAAGGTTCAACGTTCAAATATAGCCCAATCAGGGCACAATTCAAGGAACGAGGTACGACCTTAAGTTCAATAGTATATGAAAAGTAGTTATAATCAAAAGACATCAAACAATATCAGAGTTAGCAGCAATAAACGTGTGGACATGCATATGACGATACATGCCCAAGGTTCTAGAAATCCTTTCTATTAAAACAACAAAACAACTGCCACTCTGCACCGCCTCGCACCCATCATCAATCCCTGCTCAATCTGCACATAAAAAACGAGATGCAGGGCTACGTACAAAAGTACTCAGTGGACTCATTGTCGAATACATTTTCTTTGTAAGTTATTGAACTTCCCACAATAGCGCATGAGGATTTTAGTTAAAAGACTCATGCCTATCAAACATTCTATCATTTTTCAAAAGTGTCCGGCCAGACTATTTCATCCACGTTGTTCCATATCTGATCATTCATTCATTCGCGCACTATGGAGGTGGCCACCACACATAGTCGTCGTGACCGATCGAGGTAGCTAACCTTAACACACGGTCACATCGTACACAATCCGAGTTAGTCCTTAACTAAGTCGGATCCAATCATTACCCTTTTTAACGTTGGTGGACCAACACATTCACATACCACATTAGATATACCAATCTCGGATAGAATCACAACAAAACATAAACATTTGGCGATCGATAACGGTTTATGTAATAATATTTCAGAAACCTTTGTAAATCATGCTTTGAGATAGACATGTATGTTATTTTATTTCAAGAAAGCCCACCGCTAGTCCGAGTTAATAGTTCTAAGCGGGCGGGGTGTGAGTGTCCTTCCTCGGCACCACGTGCGATCAAGCCCTTCATAAGAAAATAGTCTTTCTTAGATTCTTTCTATTGATCGAAGGTCGTTTATAAATTACGACTTAATGTTCCCAATTAGGATTTCTTTATGATTTCATGTGATGGTCTTAAGATAATTCCTATTATCTTACATTCTCAATTTCCAAACTATATTACTTCATCATTCATAGATGAACCTCAACTTATGAGTCATATGTTCCGAGTCTATCCTCGACTCTAGCCTTAGTGTTCTTCTAAACGTTATTGCGTTATAGATTGTTAGTATTCAAGTTATGATTGATATATTAGGATATTCTCAAGCCACTAACTAGACTTAACAATTATAGTTACATCCTAGTAGGTTATGCTTGACGACTTGTCGACAACACGATGAATGAAAGGAATCTTGACTTATGATTCGAGATATCTCATACAATCGTAAGTAAATACTTAGGAATTAATGGAGTTCTTTGTGAAAACTAACTTGACCTTTGAGACGAGAAGGATCGACATCTTATGCTCGAATCTTAGCTTACACTTTTCGACATTGTTTGTTTCTCTTAACTCGCTTGAGATTGTGGACGTTATAAAATCATTATTCAGATCGAGTTGTCTTAATGCTCAATCTAATATCGTATTAGGTTATCGTTGTTGAGCATTAACATTATAAGTCGACTTTTGGTTTCTTTAACTTAGAACTCACGTTTGAGTTATCCTATTAATAGAAAACCCTAAATTTTTGTCTAACTTAAATTCTCATTAATTCCTTCTTAAGTTATCGAAATTTGTCGATTTCTTTTGGATTCTCGTACGTAAAGTACATTGTTGTTTACGTTTGGGGTTTTGTTTGTCGGCACAACATAAATATAACCATTCAACACCATACACAACATATATTATACTAAAGCATTAGAAAACCCTAATTTCTAACATAATACACAACCATTGTGTATGTGTGCATGAGTGTTCCATTCATTCATCATAATCATAACCATTTATTCTAAACTTAGATTAACTACTATGGCATCATTCACAATTAAAATCAACTCATACTTGACCATTTTGCTATGTTTTTGATAATTAGCAATAATTAGCATAAGTATCTAATAAATTTCAATAAAATCATGTTATACTCCTATCATACTATAGAATTTAATTACCAACTCCATATCATCAAATAAAATTTTAAACCATGAGTAAATAAGCATTATATTTTTGGCAATTTCAATTTATTAAACTTTGGTGTTCAATTAATTCCACAAAAATCATATCATGCTCATATCATACATTAAACATGAAATATCATCTCATATCATACATTAAAATTAAAACACATGCTTTTTACTACATGTATATTTTCGGTAATTATAATATATATACATATATATTCAATAAATTCCATTCACTTCACCATATGTTTGTAATATGCAATAAACATGTAATATTAACTTTAAACCTCAACTAAATATTTATAATATATATCAACTAAATGCTTGAATTTTTTTGTCCTCACACATATATTGTATATGTGTTCAATAAATTCAACAATGCATATTAGGTTCATATTATTTCTAAACATCACATATCATATTATTTTCAACAACTAAAAATCAAATAAATCTTAGAATATTTATACATAGTTTCGCCTTTTCATAAAAAGGAGCGATGTCTCAAAATTTCAAGATTAATATATGATGTTCATATCATATATTAAAGACTATATCTCAACTATTTCTCAACAAATAAAATCAAACAATTGCTTAAAAATACTTAAATAAATTCTGCCCATTTGTGAAAAATAGGAGTATTGTTTCAATAATTTCAAGATTAATATATGATGTTCATATCATATATTAAACACTATACCTCAACTATTTTCCAACAAATAAAATCAAAATAAATACAAGAAAATTCCAAAAATTCCCATATTTATTCTACATGCTCCTAACACATCAACAAGCAACAATATCGAATAATATTCACAAAACCATGCTTTATCTCCTATAAAAAGAAATTATAACAAAATCAAAAAATAATAAACATGCTCCAAAGATTCCCAAATTTTAAATACAATCTTAGAATATATTTATAAGTATATTTCATTCATGGCTTGAGAGCATTTTATGGCTCAAAAGCCACGATATTTGGGAAGGTCGAACTAGGGTTTCAAAATGAAAACAAAATTCTAAAAAAAATTCTACTCCATTAGAATGGAAGAGGATGATGAATAATACCTTTGTATGGTCTTATAAACTGATTTTGTGAGTTGGAATGGTTTGAAATGGGGGATTAAAGCTTAGAACATGGAAGAACAATAGAGAGGATTTGAATTTAGAGAGAGAAAATGGGTTCCAAAGTTAGAGGGATCATATGGATGAAATGGTCTACATTGGTGCAGCAAAAGAGCTGTTATAAGCTCATTTGGGGTCTCTTGGTGGTGGTTGGGAGAAGGAATGGTCAAATTACCCGATTTGACATGTTAATACCGACTCTTTAAGTTTTATCGCACTTTCGATTGATTTCTCAGAACCTTAAGGTTTTATTTTCTTAAATAGCCTTAAAAAGACTTATTTCATAGTTTATAATAATTTCATGAAGTTCGGATGGCATCCAGTAAGTCAATTCCGAGTTATCGCGGAAAAACAGCGTCCGGCGATTAAATTATGCTCATTCGAAATTCTATTGAATTCTTGAGCTATCATAATTAATTTGAGTCTTATAAATCATTTCTTATTGATTTAGACCCTTGGTTTGAGTTTCGGTTCGTTCGGATCAGTTTAGGGTTTTTCCGATATATATTCCCGGCGTTCGGTTAAGTTCTTCAGAAATTGATTCTTATGAATTCTAAATTCATAATAATATATTCCTTCATGATTTTGATTGTTATTATAAATTTTCATGAATAGCATGGACTGGAAGTGGATCCAGCTCGTGAATAGTACTTTTGAGACTGATCGGGTAGTATGCCCGAAAATTTCAATTCTTTGTCTTCTCACATGTTTTCGCGAGACAATTCTAGAAATGAAACCTTTTATTGAGATTCATTCTCGATCTTTCATTCTATGTTCAAGCTACCGAAAACCCTAATCCTAGTGGGACTAGTAACTAGTTTTTGATTTCTCTAGTTTTCGATCTCCGAATCGATTATAATTGCTTCGCTGGTCACCTTAAACATAATTAAGGTCTTAGAACTCTAAGTGATTGGTTTAATCATCGCTAATAAAAGTTTTAAATTTTTCGTGTTATTACACAAGATGACCCCTACTTAGAAAGGAAACTTTTGTAGAAGTGGGAGAAGCAAAGTGATGGTTGTTTGTAATAGCTAGTAGAGACACATTGTATACTAAAAGTTTGCTTTAGTATAAGTGGGAGATTGTTGGATTTGTATACGTGAAGCGCTTTGGTTGAGCTTGTATACAATGATTCCTCATTACCACTATTACAATCTCCTATCCGAATTGTTTACTGATTGCATATGTATGTGCCTTTATCTCAGTATATAAGTTAGATCATACAAAGTGTAGAAGATCACGTAAGTCCGTATGATTGGTTGCTTAATGAGATATAAAAGGATCATAACCGGGATAACTTTAGGAAAATGTTGTCGGTATAGCCGCAGATAGATAAGAAGTGACTTGACTTGTTACGTGTTCATACTTAGCACGTCTCGACGATTAATGGATCACATTGAGAAGTGTTCTTCTATTTGACCATCGTGAAGAACCTACATCTCGGTGACTTTACGTTGTTCTAAACCTCGATAAGGTATTATGTGTGTATGAGTTACTGACCATCACTTTAACTTGTCATGGGTGAGGGTTACATGAGATAACCCAATATTATCCGCATCTTGGGTTGTGGCAGTGCTTGTATATCATGCTAGTTACATGTATCGAGTCACCGTATCCATTTAGGATGATGACGTCCCCTTAAGGAGCTCAAAAAGATTTATTGTACTAAACCCTGAAGGTTGAGTTATCTCAAGTATAATAATAAGGTTGAGTGGTAATACTTAAGGAATTAAAGAGATTAATTATTTTAAGCAGTCAGAATGCTATAAATAGTTAATGGACGTGCGATATCTTAAATACGAGATTCATGAAGTCTAAGTGCAAGCCCGACTCAACTTCAGAAATAAAGGGGTAAGTCAATATTTATTCTCTAGTGGCATGAATAAATGTTTATGAATTAATTTATGTTCTGGGTTGAACATAAGATAATTAATTTATTTGAGGCCCATCTTTATTCCTTGCATTTGATCCTTGGGCTGGCCCATCAAGGCCTCGTAACTGCAAGAATTTCGTCCCCCTCATGAGAGTCCCTCTAGAACTCTGTTCTGATCCTTTCTGTCTGAAAATATATTATTATATTTATTAGAAATGTAGAGATCCTATCCTAATAGGATCTCGGGTTGCATTATAAATATATGGTGAGAGAAAATCAGGTAATACTAATGCTAGTGTGATTTTTGAAAATTACAAGAAGTAATATTGTGATTCTCGAAAATTCCAAGTGTGAGGAAGAAGGCAAATTCTACAATACTCTCCATAGATTGCTCTCACTCGGCATTGGAGTTTTGGCAAGCGGGATACAGTCCAGAAGATCAAAGCACGAGTCTTGATCCAATTCCTTGTCAGACAAATTCGCAAGTGAACACGAAATAACACCTATGTGATGCAATTAATTATGTAGATGCATGCTAGGTAAATAATCAATGTATGGTGAATTAAACATCCAAGATAGATCCTCGGGAGAGGGTTAAAATCAGATTTCCCTACAGTAGCAAACTTGAAGGAACCATGGACCCACAAGGCGACGAAACACATAAAAAGTACCACATTATACGAGTAATCGTATGACGAGGAGACGTGCTTATAGAGAAGACTTGTACTATAGACAACCCATTGACCTATTCACGAAAATCCTGCTGCAAATAGTCTTGAGGAGCATGTTCGAGGACTTGATTGTGCAAGACGGCCCCACCCAGAAAGGAAACTTTTGTATAAGTGGGATGAGCAAAGTGATAGTGTTGCTTGTAATAGCTAGTAGGAGACACATTGTTTACTAAAAGTTTGTTTTAGTATAATTGGGAGAATGTTTGATTTGTATACGGAAAGCAGAATGGTTGAGCTTATATACAATGTTTCCTATTACTACTATTACAATCTCCTATCTGAATTGTTTACTTGATTGCATATGTTGTCCCATTTCTCATACAAAAATTAGATCATACTGTAATATCCCGTATTTTCTGTAGCAGAGATTAGCTTCGGATTAAAAGTTTTATAAGAAGGGCATTGCATCCTTAAGAAATAGTTGTTTAAGTTAGAAGCTTTTACGTGAAGCTTCAAGTTGAGAAGATATAGTTGAGGCAGATTTGAGGCAGAATCCGAGATAAGATTCTTAGATCTTATTTAGAACAAGAAGATCTAGATTCCAAGGGTCTTGAGGTTATGGATAAATGCTCAATGAAGTCTTGATTTTAGAAAATTGGGAATTTGAAAATCTATGTTTTTGTAACGTCGGCGTTTGCCGATTAAGCTCGAATTAAGAGCAGAATATTTAAAATGATTTTCGGAGTCAAGAATATATCTTTATAATTATATCTTGATGTTTATGATATATTATTGAGTTCAAAAGCAAAGATTCAAGTAAGATTGTTTTATCCGATAATTAGTTTTGATTTCTTGCTATAGAAATGCTATGCATTATTCTACAATATTTATATTTAATTTCTAAAGAAAAGTGATTATTTATCTATTTAAGAAAATGAGAAAAAGAAAAGAAAAGAAAAGAAAAGGTTTCTAGAAGTGGTGAGTAATCACCACTTTAAGAAAATCAAAAATAAAATAAATTATTACATAATTACATACTTTATACTTTGGAACAACTATTCATCCCTCATTTTCTCTCAAACTCACGTCCAACACACACTCACACACACATAAGATTTTTGAAAATCTTGAGGAAAAAAAATAGAATGATCAAACCGTTGAATTTTCGATCCGTCTTTGTAACGAGGTATAATCTCATATCTAGAACACATCTACGGATTGCAAATTTTAAAATCATGAGCATATGTATAATTCACATTTTCGGTCATTTTGGATTAATTATGAAGAATTATGTTTTGTTGATTATTTGTTAATATTATGATAGATTCGTCGTCTATCTATTGTTTAATGTTGAATTTGTAAAACATATGTTATTGTTTTGGAATTTCATGAAATTTTTGAAAAAGGGGATGCTTTGATCTTGAATATGTGATGTTGATATGATTGAATTGCCTTCATATATGTGTTATTGGATTGATATAAACATGTTTGGAACAAGAAAAACGTTTGAAATCGAAACCGTTGGAAAAATCCAAAAATGGCCGAAACCCTAAGCCATTATATTGTTGGATTTTTTATTTTATTTGATCATTTTGACTTCATATTTGGATTCTATGATATGAATAATGCTTAAAATGTTATTCGGATTTTTTGGCCGACGTATTCAAAAGTTGTAAAATTTTAGTTTGTCGGCGAAAATGGGTTTTCAATATCAAAGTGTTGATTTTTGTGTTTTGTTGATAGATTGATGATCTTTGATGATAATTGAGCATGTATAGAGGTTGTTGGAGTTGGATGATGTCTCATGTGACATTTGACATTGGGCATAAGTATGTCTTAAGGGGCCGTTAAGTTTTTAGCTAAGATTGGATAGTTGAAGCTTGTTATTAAGTTTTCTATGGTTATATAAACATATGGTGGTGAATTGGTGGAGTTTGGGATTAATATGGTTGATTTGGTATTGAATGGCGATGCGTTTTATAAACATTACTCTGCCGAAATTTCGATAGAGTTTGTTTGTTAATAAGAGATTAGAGAATGCAATGACCCAAATATTGATAACCATACGTCTTGATATCGAGAAGATATAATCGTGTCGATGACTAAGATAAGTCATGTTCTTGTTAGGTTCTTGATAGGCTCTTATGCCGTTCTATGTGGATTGATGGACCAAATGGGAAGAAGAAATAAGTGGAAGACGTAAGGTACAGTCCCGAGTGACTGTCGCCAGGTGGGTATAAATATTTTCTATAATGATATGCTTATGCTTTTATATACTTTCAAATGATATGATATGCTTTTGCGTAGAAGATGATATGATATGATATGATATGATATGATATGATATGATATGATATGATATGATACGATATGATATTATATGGATTTAATTGCAAAGTTTCAAAGTTGATTGACTTGCCAAGGTTTTGAGCATGAGCATAAGCATAATGCACTACCTATCCACGAGAAAGAAAGAAAGGAAGAAAGAAATGACCGACGTCGGGTATGACCGTAGTTGGTAACCTTCGGGACCAACTCGAGTATGTGATGTAAATGTGCTTGAGAAGGAGGCCTACTTCTCAACACGTAGAAAGAATCCGTGGATATGGGAAGGAAAAGAGAAAGTTGCATGCAAACATGAAAACATGCATATGCATATGATATGATGATATGAGCATGTATGAGCAAGTTCGAAATGTCTTATGCAGGTAATTTAAATAAAACCCTTGCATAAGTTTATTTTTTTATGGCAGGTCAAGTTATAGCCCTAAGGGCAAAGTTTTAAATGTTTTTGGCGTATACCCACTAAGTGCATTTTGTACTCACGTCCTACATATATTTCTAAATATGCAGGTTGAGCTCAAGAGGATGCTGGAATCGAATGCTGCGCAAAAGAGCTTCTCTAAATGATTTAATTCATGATAATATGTTTAACTGTCAATGTTGTTCATTTGATGTTAAAATGTTTTGTTGCCTAGAGAGTTAGTCTTCATACATAATTCTCAGCCACATTTCTCGTTGCCAAACTTTGGCCTTTACTTGCTTATGTGTTTTGTTATGACGAAATAATCATGTTCAATACTCTATGAATAAGGATTTACTCGAATACTCAGAATTGTTTCCGTTGGATTCATTATTATGCTATTGAATCATTGTTAAACCATGTTCTAAAAAGTTAACAAATTCTCAAAGTTGTCGAAGTATGCTAAAAAATGTACATTATTATTACTTGTTATTCCGTTGTGATTATTTGTCCTCAACTGTTGTCCTTGTTGTTCGATTCTTCATTGTGGTTTGAGGACCTAAAATCTTCCTTTGTTCAATTCTATTTTGCCTCTTTAGTCCATAAACATTTGAATACTTCTTAATAAAAGTTGGTACCATATCGGTCTTTTGAAATATTTTGATTATTGTTGATGTTATTAATTATTAGAATTTCCTTCTTAACCCAAGTCACGGCCTAATTACCTGATTAAGTAGTTGGGCTGTGACAAAATGGTATCAGAGCGGTTTTGAATTACAACACTGAACCTTTGTAAATTTGTACGACCAGTACGTCAATTATGAATCAGAAATCTTGAGAATTTTGTGTAGTTTGTGCACAATTTTGAATTATGAGCTTGTGAATCCTTGTGAACTGCTGCACAACTGAATATAGTCTTAAATTCTGAACATGTAAGTCCTTGTGAATCCTTGTGCAGCTTGTGCGTTGTCTTGAATTTTAAATTCATGAATCTCTGTAAGTTTTGTGCAGATTGTGCACCTTGAGTATGTAAATTCTTTTGAGTTGATTCTGTCCTGAGAATTTAAGTTTATAGAGTCAGTTGTTTGACTCTATTTTGAGAATATGAGTTTATGGAATCGGTTGTTGAAATCAATTCGTAATACGAGTTAAAGAGTCGAGTTGTTCTTAAGAGAAGCTTAGCATTCGATCCCATCATCTCTAGCTCACCAGGTAAAAGCTTATGCTTATGATTATGATTATGTTTATGAGTATGATGATTATGGTTATCTCAGATGATGTTTGAGTATACGCCTTAATGAATGAATTGTGATATGAGAATGTGTGATTGAAATGAGCTATTGCTCTATGAGCTAAAGTTGAAAAGAAATTCTGAGAAGAGATGGCATAACAATATGAATATGTTTTCCGCAAGAGTTCGAGTATTGTTTTTATCTGCGATGACGAGGATTGTCCGGAAAGTTCGGAAAAGTACGACTTATTTGTCGTCGTTTCGTTTATATTCATCAGCAAAGATCAAAGAGAATTTCTATATATATATGCATCGACGAGTAGCTTACCTCTGATGAATTTATTGCTTGATTCCATCATTCGTGGAAAGAGACGTTTGAGCAAGGCGTACCGGGATTAAATGAAAATTCCATTCGATTCCTTTATTGCCAAAAGGTGACAAGATTGGGATGTTATCGTTGCCATTGATTATATTGAATGGTTTTATTGCTTTTGGCGAGTTTGGTTTCTCCGCATTCCTAGTTACCATCAAATTTTAATATTATGTACACTGAATCCTCTTTTGATTTATTTTTCCTATTGTTAAAATTATCTCAGTTGTTCATCAACTTCAGTTGGTTGATAATTTTTCCTTTTCCACTTGATGACGATGATGGTGAAAACTTTGAAACCATAGATGTTGATTATTTCATTCCTGAGCATGATGCTAGTACCTCTACTCTAGAAATAGAGTCTTCTTTATCAAATGCTCAGTTATGTATACCTGAATCTGATGTAGATCTTATACAATTTGATTATTCTTAAATCGATATTGAGATGCTTCTTATTGACCCAGATTAATGCAATCAGCCTTTCACATCTCTTGAGATTTCTACATCGATTCAGTTTGTTCTATTTTCTTATGTTTCTAAGACTTCTCCTTTGGAAATTTGAGAGAAGATTTAAGTTAGTTTATCGAGACCCAAGTGTATCGAAATTTTTGTGTATGAACTCAAGTTGTACCAGTTGTTGGCACAGCACAGCTACAATCCTAGATATCGGTCATTTACCTTTTGAAGACAGCCTTTCATAGACAAAGTGGAAGCTGATAGTTGTAGATCGTATCAAATGTGTTTTGCCGAGTTGTTAAGGCATCTCACTACAACAAAATAGACTTATTGCGACATACACACATGCGACATTACATGTATGTGCCGTAAAATTACCATACTTATGCTTCTAGTGTCGCATATTTATGTCATTTGTGCGTCATTTAAATATTGTGTCGTAGTTTAGTGACAAAAATGCAATACTCATTTTGATGTCTCGAAATTGTGATAATTTATCTACGACATCTCAATAAAATGTCATAATTATATCACATATTTAGATTAATGTTGCATCTTGTGTTGTATATTTACGTCAATTGTGCATCATCTACATATTGTGTCATAATTTAGTGACACATATGCGACACTCATTTTGATGTCTTAAAATTACGACAATTTATTTGCAACATCTCAATAAAATGTCATAATTATATCACATATTTAGAATATTGTTGCATTCAATGTTGTATATTTATGTTGGTTATGTGCCAACTATATATTGTGTCATAGTTTAGTGACACATATGCGACGCGACACTCATTTTTATGTCCCAAAATTTGCTATAGTGTACTAATTATTCATTCAAAATATTTAAATAATCAAATATGAGCTATTATAATATTGTATACATGTTCAATAAAAATTAAAAGGTTACAAATAAATAATAATAATAATAATAATAATAATAATAATAATAATAATAATAATAATAATAATAATAATAATAATAATAACAATAATTTAACACAAGAAATTGTGGCGGTCAGATTATTAGTTTAATATACAATATATTTTCACAAAAGAAAATGTGACATTAACCATGTGACGCCTGGGGTAGAAGTAAGGAGTGATCGTCGATGCGGAGGCATGGACAAGGAGCGGCTCCGATTAAAACTTCAAAGCAGAGGGGTACATGAATGTATCGAAACGCACCAGAATAAGAGGGATTTCGACAATATGTAGATATGGGACTGCATATTTGAGGAGAGTTTAAAGGATTTGATATGTGCTACACATACCAACAAGATGCATCTTCTTTTCGGAAGTCCATCTCATAAAAACTCTAAAGTTAAGCGTGTTTGGCTTGGAACAATTGTGGGATGGGTGACCCATTGGGAAGTTTTCTCAGGGGGTGTGTGAGTGAGGACAAAACACACTGAAAAGACTCGTGTTGGTCCATGGAGGTCACCACAATTCGGCAGCCGGTCATTACAGATGGTATCAGAGTTGAACCTCTCCCAAGACGCGTGGTTCAAGGAAGAACCAAGCGGAAGCGGGTGGGCATGTGACGCCCGGCAAAAGTACGTAAGTGATCGCCGTGTCGGAGGCATGGACAAGGAAATGTCGATTAAGACTTCAAAGTGGAGGGGTACATGAATGAATCGAAATGCACCAGAATAATAGGGATTTCGAGAATATGTAGGTATGGGACTGCATATTTTAGGAGAGCTTAAAGGATTTGATCTGTGCTACTCATACCAACAAGATGCATCTTCTTTTCGAGTCCATCTCATAAAAACTATAATGTTAAGCGTGCTTGGCTTGGAGCAATTGTGGATGGGTGACCCCCGAAGTTTTCTCGAGAGTGTATGAGTGAGGACAAAGCACACCTGAAAAGACTCGTATTGATCCGTGGGGTCAACCGTCAATCCGGAAGCCGGGTCGTTACAAACCATCTAATTAAAATGTGTTGTAAAGAAATACAAGAATAAAATTGTTTACATTTATGTATCATGTAATGTGACATAAACTAACATATGCCACTTTCACGGATGACGCGTAATATATCGTAAATTTCAGACGACAATTAATTTAGTGATGCCCAAAATGATGTATATGTTGCAACATTAATGGAAACAATGTCATAAAAATTATACTACAATTGATAATAATGTCACAAGCTAGTGTCGCAAATTAGGATGCATCAATTCGGCTAATGTCATTAAATATGACGCAAACTAACATGCGTCACTACAACTAAAGTCACGTAATATGTCGTGAATTTTATACGAGAATTAGGTTAGCGATGCACAAAGCGTCGTATATGTTGCGACATAAATATAAAAAAAGTGTCGTAAAAATGCTACACGACATTTTGCTACACAGTATAAAGTGACGCAAAAAAATGTCGCAAGTTAGTTTTTGCGACATTAAAACAAATGTTAGCGACACATTTTTCATGTCGCAAAAAGTCAACTTTCTTGTAGTGTCTATATACCTAAAAACCCCAGATGGCAAAGTTTTTCTCTGCTTCTGTAAAAGTCCTCAAAAAGGCGATTTTTCTCTTGATATATATAGTCATTCACTACCCAACTGCTTTATTTCACATCATAATTTTTGTGATAAACAATTGTGAAGATCTTCAAAACTAAACTGTTTGTTGATTGAAAACATTTTCCTGCTTTTTGATAAATGAAAATGCCGTGCATTTTGGTATTCATTTGCAATGCAAGATGCTACCGAGAAGAAGAAACCTTTAGTCTAAAGGCGTAATAAGAAAGTACAATTTTTCAAAAATTCATTTATACTTTCTTCATAAACCGATTGTAGAATTGCGAGCTTTTTCTGCTTAAATCTTTCATCTTTTCATGAAATGGATAATCGAAATGATGTTAAAGAATGAGTTCGCTTCATTGAGTGAGTTTTCAAGTTTTGAAGAACCCTGATCGAGAATATCTCCTATGTATATTGTTATGTTGAAGGGTCAATAGTCTTCAGCTGGAGATTATGTCAGAAAATTCTTTCTTCAAGGCAATTTGAGATTTTTACGTGGGAGCAATTCAAGGAAGAATTGTACGAAAAGTATATACCACGAAATTCTACAAACAGAACGAGATTTAGTTTACGAGCATGAAGCAAAGAAAGAAGATTGTTGCAGTATGTGATCGTGAATTTTGCAGATCAATTCGTGATGCTCTTTATAAAGTTGAAAAGATGAGAAGACATAAGTGTTGGTTACCCAAATCAAAGCGTAAGTGACAATCGATCGACTCACGAAAGCACGCTTTATGTCATTCGATCTCTATCACGTATGAAGTCGACAAGTTAGCTCAAGTATACGCCCAAGAGATGGCACGCTTGCATGGAATGTTTGTCTTAATTACACCAAGCAAAGACTCCAAGTTTACATCTTGTTTGGACGAGTCTTCAATAAAGATGAGTACAAGATCGAACTTCAATACAGCCTTCTCATCCGCAATAGATGGTCAATTAAATGGACCGCTCGTGACGTTAGAAGACAAGATCGTAACAACGATTTATATGGCGTTCTATGAAGTCTTCTACGATAGAAAGTGTAGATCGTTGTTTTATTTAAAACATATTTGAAGAAGAAAAGTGCTTGGACCAGAAACGATTAAAGAGATGGTCATCATCGTACGACAAGTAAAGAAAAGAATCCAAGAAGCTATCAAGATGTATCGAATTGTACGAGATTCTAAGAAGATTCAATCAGTCGCCTACAGATTCGTATTTCCTTTAAGTTTCGGTAATAGTTTTCCATGTGTCGAAGCTTACGAGGATATGTGTTTGAAATAAACACATCATACATCAAGAGAACAAATGTTCTTGAACAAGATTTAAGCTACTAAAAGAAGTCGTAATGCATCTTAGATTGATATGGAAGCATGATCATTTAGAAGAAGCGACATGGAAGTTGAAAGATCAGATGATAAAGAAGTACCTCAGCAAAGGTACTAAATTTCGAGGATGAAATTTTTGTAAGACGGTGAGAATGTAATACCCCGCATTTTCTGTAGCAGAGATTAGCTTCGGATTAAGAGTTTTATAAGAAGGGCATTGCATCATTAATAAATAGTTGTTTAAGTTAGAAGCTTTTACGTTAAGCTTCGAGTTGAGAAGATAGAGTTGAGGCAGAATCCGAGATAAGATTCTTATATCTTATTTAGAACAAGAAGACATAGATTCCAAAGGTCTTGAGGTGATCGATACATGCTCAATGAAGTCTTGATTTTAGAAAATTGGTAATTTCACAATCTATGTTTTTGTGACGTCGGCGTTTGCGGATTAAGCTCAATTAAGAGCAGAATATTTAAAATGATTTTCAGAGTCAAGATTATATCTTTATAATTATATTTTGATGTTTATGATATATTATTGAGTTCAAAAGCAAAGATTCAAGTAGAGATTGTTTTATCTGATAATTAGTTTTGATTTCTTGCTATAGAAACGCTATGCATTATTCTACAATATTTATATTTAATTTCTAAAGAAAAGTGATTATTTATCTATTTAAGAAAATGAGAAAAAGAGAAGAAAAGAAAAGGTTTCTAGAAGTGGTGAATAATCACCACTTTAAGAAAATCAAAAATAAAATAAACTATTACATAATTACATACTTTATACTTTGGAACAACTATTCATCCCTCATTTTCTCTCAAACTCACGTCCAACACACACTAACACACATAAGATTTTCAAAATCTTGAAAAAAATAGAAAGATCCAACCGCTGAATTTTCGATCCGCTCAAACGAGGTATAATCTGCTCTCAACCGCTGAAAATCCCAAAATGGTCAAACCCTAAGCCATTATATTGTTGGATTTTTGATTTTATTTGATCATTTTGACTTCATATTGGATTCTATGATATGAATAATGCTTAAAATGATTTATTCGGATTTTCTACCGACGATTCAAAAGTTGTAAAATTTTAGTTTGTCGTGCGAAAATGAGTTTTCAATACCAAAGTGTTGATTTTGTGTTTTGTTGATAGATTGATGATCTTTGATGATATTTGAGCATGTATAGAGGTTGTTGAGTTGGATGACGCCTCATGTGACGCTTGACGTTGGGCATAAGTATGTCTTAAGGGCCGTTAAGTTTTGGCTAAGATTGATAGTTGAAGCATGTTATTAAGTTTTCTATGCTTATATAAACATATGGTGATGAAATGGTGGAGTTTGGGATTAATCGTCGATTTGGTATCGAATGGCGCGCTTTATAAACGCACTCACTGAAATTTCGATAGGTTTGTTTGTTAATAAGAGATTAGAGGATGCAATGACCCAAGTATTGATAACCATACGCCTTGATATCGAGAAGATATAATCGTGTCGACGACAAAGATAAGTCATGTTCTTGTTGGTTCTTTATAGCTCTTATGCCGCTTCTATGTGGATTGATGAACCAAATGGGAAGAAGAAAGTGTAAGACGTAAGGTACAATTCCCAGTGACCGTCACCGTGGGTATAAATATTTTCTATAATAATATGCTTATGTTTTTATATACTTTCAAATTATATGATATGCTTTTGCATAGAAGATGATATGATATAATATGCATTTAATTGCAAAGTTTCAAAGTTGATTGACTTGCCAAAGTTTTGAGCATGAGCATAAGCATAATGCACTACCTATCTACAAGAAAGAAAGAAAGAAAGAAAGAAATGACCGACGTCAGGCATGACCGTAGTTGGTAACCTTCGGGACAAACTCGGGTATGTGATGTAAATGTGATTGAGAAGGAGGCCTACTTCTCAACATGCAGGAAGAATCCGTGGATATGGGAAGGAAAAGAGAAAGTTGCATGCAAACATGAAAACATGCATATGCATATGATATATATGAGCAAGTTCGAAATATCTTATGCAGGTAATTTAAATAAAACCCCTGCATAAGTTTATTTTTTTATGGCAAGTCAAGTTATAGCCCTAAGGGAAAAGTTTTAAATGTTTTTGGCGATACCCATCGAGTGCATTTTGTACTCACCGCATATATTTGTAAATATGCAGTTGAGCTCGAGAGGATCTTTGGAATTGAATGTCAAGAAAAGAGCTTCTCTAAATTATTTAATTCATGATAATATGTTTAATCACAATGTTGTTCATTTGATGTTAACATGTTTTGTCGCCAGTAGAGTTATGTCTTCATACATAATTTCACCATATTTCTTGTTGCCAAACTTTGCCTTTACTTACTTATGTGTTCGTTATGACGAAATAATCATGTTCAATACTCTATGAATAAGGATTTACTCGAATGCTCGTAATTATTTCCGCTGGATTCATTATTATGCTATTGAATCATTGTTAAACTATGTTCTAAAAAGTTGACAAATTCTCAAAGTTGTCGAAGTATGGTCGAAAATGTACATTATTAATACTGGTTATTCCGTTGTGATTATTTGTCCTCAACCGTTGTCCTTGTTGTTCGATTCTTCATTGTGGTTTGAGGACCTAAAATCTTCCTTTGTTCAATTCTATTTTGCCTCTTTAGTCCATAAACATTTGAATCCTTCGTGATAAAAGTTGGTACCCTATCGGTCTTTTGAAATATTTTGATTATTTTTGATGTTATTAATTATTAGAATTTTCTTCTTAACCCAAGTCACGGCCTAATTACCTGATTAAGTATTTGGGCTGTGACACATACAGTGTATAGAAGATCATAGAAGTCTGTATGACTGGTTAAGCTAGTTGAGATATAAAAAAGATCACAGCTGAGACAACATGAGGACGAGTTATCGGTATATGCTGCAGTATAGATAATAAGTGACTTGACTTGGTTGTTTGTCTATTCCTGGTATGTCTTGACGTATTGATGGATCACAATGAGATGAGTTCTTCTATTTGACCATCGTGAAGAACCTAGATCTCGGTGACTTTACATTGATCTAAACCTCGATAAGGTTTTAGGTGAGTATGCATTATTGACCATCATGTTGACTTGTTATGGGTGAGGGTTACATGACATAACCCAAGATTTTATGCATCTTGGATGGTGGCAATGCTTGTATGTCATTCTAGTTACATGTATCGAGTTATCATATCCGCTAGGATGATGACATCCCTTAAAGAGCTCAAAAGGTTTATCAGACTAAACCATGCAGTCGAGTTAGCTCAAGTACAATAATAAGGTTGAGTGGTACTATTTTAGAATTAAAGAGATTAATTATTGTAAGCAGTGTAAGCAGTCAGGGTGCTATAAGTAATTAATGGACGTGCGATATCTTAAATACGAGGATTCATAAGTCTAAGTGCAAGCTTGGCTCAACTTCGGTAATAAAAGTAGTCGATTTATTCTCTAGTAGAATGAATAAATATTTATGAATCAATTCATGTTTTGGGCTAAACATAAGATAATTAATTCATTTTAGGTCCATCTTTATTATTTACATTTGATCCATAGTCTGGCCCATCAAGATCTAGAAGTGCCAAAAATTTCATCCCCCCATATATGAGTCCCATCGACTCGCTCAATTATGTATTATTTTAAACCTAGATAGATATTATCTGATACTATTAGATATCAATAGATAATTATTCTATATATGATTTATCTTCAAAGATTGAAGATAATTATTGTATTTATTAGATATGCAAGGATCATATCCAAATAGGATTCTAGGAATGCATTATAAATACAAGGTGTAAGAAAATCAGATTATCCTATTATTGTGTGATTTTCGAAAGACACATAGAAGCATATATAGGAGGCGGAATTTTGTAATATTCTCCAGATTGCACTCACTCCGTATTGGAGAATATGCATTCGGGATACAGTCAAGAAGATCTGAGCCGGAGTTCGCAATAGATCTATTATCCCATAAATTTGCATGTAAACACGAGTAAACATTCTGTGTTGCAATTAATTATATAGGTGTATGCTAGGAATTGAATCAATGTATGGTGAATTAAACATCAAGATAGATCATCTGGAGCAGGTTAAAATAAGATTTTCCTACAACGTCATCATCTTAAATAGATATGGTGATTCGATATAGGTAACTAGAATGACATGCACGTATTGTCACCACCCAAGATGCGGAGAATCTTGGGTTATCTCATATAAACCTCACCCATAACAACTCAAAGTGATGGTCATTAACTCATACTCACCTAAAACCTTATCGAGGTTTAGATCAGCGTAAAGTCATCGAGATCTAGGTTTTTCACGACGGTCGACAGAAGAACTCATCTCACCAGAATCCATCAATACGCCAAGACGCACTTTAAATAGACAAGAAACCAAGTTAAGTCACTTATCTATACTACAACCTATATCGACAACTCGTCTCATGTTGTCTCTACCGATCCTTTTATATCTCAACCGCTTAATCAATCATACATACTTTTGTGATCTTCTACAAACTATGATCTAACTTTTGTATGAGATAATGGAACAACATGTGCAATCAATTAAACAATTCAGATTGAAGATTGTAATAGTGATAACATGAAACATTGTATACAAGCTCAATCATTCTTGTCACGCCCAATTCCCGAGGGAATGCACGGATGTCGGGGTGTGATTAGGGGTAAGGTTAAGTCGGGGAAGAAGGACATATAACATACATGATAAGAAGATGTGACCATGAAATCGGCAAAGATCTCCTCTATAACTAGGACATATCACAAGAGGAGGTGCACAAACAATCCACCAATGTAATAATATCCATATCATAACCTCGAAAAACATGATCTTGGTTTATTATAAGTAATGCTGAAGGCAAAATAGCATTACATCCTCGTCAACTAGACCGTCAACCACATAGCATGCTCATATCGAGACTCACGGAGAATAACATAACAAATCTTGCTCCCAATCGGAAAGCAAATAAGGGACAAGAATACATCAATATCGTAATGCGTATATAACACAACATCAGCGGAAGCATAGCACGAAGAACCCGCAGCTCCACCCTCAGCCACCCGTCCGAATTCTCCTCCATCCGTGAAAAGATTTGAAAAAGAGTTTGGGGTGAGTACTAGCGCACTCACCGGGGGTTTTATCATAAATCGAAAAGAATCATGATGCCGTGTTCAAGCACTTACCTTAGAAGGTTTTAAAACGTAAATCCACTTCTAAGTAAGCAAAATAGATTTTTCATTTTTCGATACCGATCCGTTATTCTCGTTATTCTCATCATAGAACCATGAACCACGGCTCGAACATATCCCGCCAGACCCATCACATCACATTCATTCGCCCGGAACATATCCAATGCCCACGCCCTAACGTATCCAACCGGGCTAACTCGGTGTGGACTTGAGGGTCAAATCCCCATCGTAACCATAACCACCTCATTACCATTTCGTGTGGACTTCCGGTCTATCCTTCGTAACTATAACCACGTGTTCGGGGTCATCCCTTCGATCAATACTCGAGATGGTGATCAACCAATCGAATAGAGATCCGTGCACAACCATGATAGAACCATATCTCGGATCGTAGAACAAGAATAACTTCATCAAAACATTTTACGCACATGTTTTATTTTTAAATATCGAAGCAAATAACTCAAAATAAGCATATATAACCCAACGAGCAGACTTTAAAACGCCAACCGGGAGTTATCTACGGATCCGATGACTTCACCGATCGCACTAGTAGGTACCTGGTAACAAGGCAGAACAAATTTTGGGGTCACATCCCACAAAGCAAAGCAACATCGTGATCCAAACGACGATCGTAGCAAAATTAGGGTTTTCGACTTTGAACCCACATTTGGCACTCTCCGGTTTTCAAATCAACTCGATGCGTAAGGAAATATATTCGAGGGCATCAAGACCTATAATAGGGTACTTTCAAAATGTGCATGCATGCAAGTCGACTCAAATCTTAGCAAAGGAAGAAGTTTCAAAATCGATGCCTATCCTCGGATCTAGATAAACCATCCAAAATCAATGCATGAAATGGAAACATAAGCAATATGCTGTGACGAACATGGAATGACAAACTATGTTGAAAATGGATAACCGGGCATGTACTTCCTTTAGAAAACTCAAGCAACGGAAAACATCCCGACATGCTGACATGAAAAAGTAAAACAATCGGTACTTTGGTAGAATGATAACCCTAACTCAAACCCTAAGGACCCAGTAGCCACAAAGGTGGCCTGGCACACCAAATCACGGCCAAAGGGGTGACGGTCGGCCTTATGGCGCGCCGGTTTTAATAATAGGCCGCCTCCGTTTTTTCCTCGCCCCTTTAGAATCCCGAGTTCTATGCTATACGATCTACTAAAAAGGCGGAATCAAAACGAAAAGGACAAAATAGAAAAACGGGCCGCGGTGGGTGGTTGATCGGCGGTGGTAGCTCGGCGTATATGATAAGCGCCGCCCGTACATGTAGGGAAAACGTAGGTTAACCCTCACGAGGATCCATCTTGGTGTTAATTCACC